>JBCEWB010769835.1:0-34142 GCA_039654565.1 Peronia peronii | reverse complement strand
TCAAATAGTGATGATCTGCGACTGCATGTAGCAGCCAGGTGGAGCCAAATTCTGGTTGACAGTAGACTAGGTCTAACGTTGAATGACCATTGGTCAAACACATTAGAATGGACATATCCACTTTTTGATACCATTTTTATACGCAGAAAAGGTCGACCTTTTAAGAGAAAACAAAAACCCAAAATCGTATTTTTTTAGCAAAATCCAAATTTCAGGACCTGCCCCCCCTCCTTAACTGGTCTGATTTCACTTTGTGTCATAAATGCACAATCACAACAGAAATATGAAGCTGAACTGAGTATTGCAGATGAAATTATAGAGTGACATGATGAAATCAGCCACTGGTCAATTTTTGAGCATATTGAGTTACTGGTATCATATTAAAGCTTACTCACCTTTCTGTTGATGAAAAAATCTTTGGTCTTTGGAGATGACATGCTCCCGCAGTTGAATTTAGTGAGAAAATGGCCAATCAGTTTTGTAAGTTCTTGTTAATAGTCATTTTGATCATGCAACTTAGTCACAATTTTTGGATTTTACTGAAGGAGCAACTGGGTAATGAATACTCACATATTCACATAAGACTGTGATATTATAGGCACTGATAATACAGTTGATGGCTGCAAAATTAGATATATTGATCATGCATTTGATGGGAGCAGCTTTAGTTATTGGGCCTCATGAAATTTTGATTTAGAGAATAGTTTTATGATAGCAGGACAATTATACAATTATTTGTTTTTCCAAAATGATGATGAATTAAACCTGGAGACATCCATATCTCACATTCATCAGATAATATCTGCTTTTGAAGAAGCTTTGAACTTTCACTGAGGCATGCAATGCGAAAAGAAAGTAGTGGTCAACAGTTCCATCTCTTACTAGGTGATCCAGAGTGAAAGCTTTTGGTCTTAAGAAAAAATCGGAGATGCAATGTAGGCTTCTCACATTGACTGGAAAACCCAAAAGACAATCGCTGGAAAGTCGTAACTGATTTTTCTCTAGGAAATCTCATCAAATTTCCATCAGGAAAAGTAATGCTTGTCCACCCCTTCAGATTCCTGACAAACTCTTCATGTCTTCATTGGAAAGGGATTTATACTATTGGTTAGAAAGATAAAAGTTAGAACCAAGTCATTGCAGATTTACTGAGGAGTTACCAGAAAAGCAATTGAATTGAATAAGACATTTCAATTCTTGTCGGTATAAGATGGTAGTTATTAATTGAGAATATTCAGTAAATGTACATTATAAACAAATATGTCATATTTTCATTTCAACAAAAAATATTGACTACAATGGATATTTCATATATTTTAGAAGTGTGTTAAAATTATCTTGAGAAAAAGTACATGTATACATTTAGGGAGAAATAATATGGAGCTAAAATATTTGGCTCATGAGACCTACAGAGAAAGATAAATTAATGCATCAAATTACTACATCAACATATTGAAAAATTATTTGAAAGGTATGATTTATGTATGAAATATAAATATATATGAATCTTGAGTCTATCTTGGTCTGATTCTAATTCATGGCATTTTTATCTACATATATGTAACAGTGAATATATATTGCATGTATTATATTGTATCTCATCAATTGTGAAAGGAATTTTCTTTTGCGGACAAATGAAGTTTGTCTTATCCTATCTTATCTTATCATATCATATCTTATCTAATGTTATTTTATCATTGATAGATAATGACTAGAGACGAGGTGATAGAGACTGGCGAGGTTCCTTATAAAGCTGGCATAGACTATCCAGACATAGAATCACTTTTAAGACCAGAGAACATTTGCCTTCGAAATGAAGAGGTGGTCACACCATCACCACCATCTTCAGAAGATGATGACGAGGGTGATGAAAATGATGTTGATGAGGCTACAATTGATATAGAACCACCATCCCCACCACCACCACCAGACATGTTCAATAACAGTAAGTTTTATTAACTCAAGTAATGCTATGGTGGTATATATACATAGGTGACTCACTACTCAGTAATGCAACGGTAATATCTATACATACAGACTGGCTCCTCTGTGATAAATTTTGCCATTTGCTGACACTTAAAATGGTTTATCTTCCCCAATTTTGTCAAACTATCATTAAAGGAAAGGCATAGCGGCAGTTCTTTTTATGATATTTCAACAGTCAATGGAAATAATAGTTGCTAAGAATATGAGACAGCCTGTACCACTCAATGATGAACTCCTGTCAAATGGAAATGAAGAACAGAAATCAAAGGCCACATGGTCTACTCAAGTCCTGTCAAGTACCTTGACTGTCTATAATCCAGCATAAGTAATGATGCTGGAGGGGAATATCAAATAGTCTTTGTTATTCCATACTGAATAAGAACAAACACCCCCGACCACATGGCCCACTCAGAAAGTTTCGCATTGACCAGCGATCAAACTGTCGAGGGTAAAAGTGAGCTATAACTATGCATGTATGAAAGCTAAAGCAGTCTATACGAAATAGCTCATTTGTGCTCTCATTTTATGCCATTATTTGACCAGTTGCACATATTTCTTTGCAGCCACACGAAGTCAAACACTGGCCTGTCTGATCTAAGAAGAATGATCGAAATCCATGTGGCCAGAGGGGTGATAGCTTATAGTTTACATTGAGATACTATAACATGAACGTTAATATACCCCTTTATGAAATGGCTTGATCTATGGAGTTATGCTAAGATTGTGGGTGTCTGAGTGCAGCGGGTAACAAACTTGACACCCCTATGTAATTGATATGTACTTGTAAGTACAGCCCTTCTACCGATGACTAGTTTCAAGTATTATGTGTCAAAAAAGGGTGGAGTTAAGGGAGGGATTTCAGGAAACACAAAGTCAGTCCAGAAGTCTGATGTAGGTCTACATTGTGCCATTTAGAAGGCTGGGTGGAGTCAATGGTCATAAGTCAAAAATGAAACAAAGCACTAGCATCAGCGGCCAGATTGGCAAGCCAGCAGCTCGCTGCGGAGAATTCTGCTCCCTTTGTGGCTGGTTTGCAGGTCTAGAGTTAAAATCTATTTCGTTGCACAAAATTTCCAGATATTGACAGAGGTAGTAATAAACTTTCATATTTGAAGGTGTCCTTACATTTATCTGTAGGACAAAATATAGTTGAGGAATATGTGTTATTTGTTTTAATAGATTATTTTTTTCAGTCCTACATCTTCACCACATCATATCTGCAAAATATACATTTTATATATCTGAAAATTATGGGGAAACAAAATAGAAACATTGAATTGAATAATTTTCTTAAATATCTTCCAATTTTTTTGTTTTGAATTGTGAAATGAAAGCTAATAAAACTGTTGATTCTATTTTATGTTAATATTTTTCTTGTAAATTAATGGTGCTATAGAAGATAGCAAATGCTCCTGACCAAAACATTATCTCAACAATATGAATATACTCTCCTTCTGTTAGGACGGATGGTTAACCTTGATGAGGAACAAGAGCCCATCATAAGATCAGAATTCCTTGGTGACAAAGTTTCTGACTTTCTTCTCCATTTGACTATCAAGCCAGTGATGTCTCCTAAATTTACACTTCTTGTATACTATGTCCTACCTGATGGAGAAGTTGTGGCTGACAGCATGAAGTTTTCAGTTACACCTTGCTTTGACAATGAGGTAAAACTTGGAAAAGAAATGTATTGATGAAGTAGTTGCAATGTCCAAAAAACACTCACAAACTGTGACTTATAGTTTGAACTGCTACCAAGTCATGTTAAAGTATCTATTTTTCGACATTTCACCCAGGTCTAAAGGGTTTGGTAATGCTTGTTGCAATTAGATGTTCCTCTATTGGAATTCTCTATCCTGGACAATTGTAACATGGGTTATACTGCTATTATCACAATAATAAATGAATTTGAAAACTCCAGATCTTCATAATAACTTAAAATCAACGCAAAGTCAACAATTTTTCTTAACCATGAGGATATGAGTTTATTCAGACTAGGCTGTATGTAAAAATTTATCCATACCATAAAATGAAATTCATGACAGTAGGATTATGATATGGATACTCATAACATATAGATAAACAGAATTGCAAGAAATATACGCTATCAATAATATTGCTTTTGTTAGTAAGCTGATATTTTTTCTCATTTTTGTAAGGTCACCATGAACTTCAATGAGACCACGGTCCTTCCTGGCAAAGAAGTTGACATCAAGCTTGCCGCAGCTCCTGGTTCTGTATGTGGAGTTGGCATTGTGGATAAAAGTGTGAACATTCTAGGAGGAAAACACCAGCTTACACCAGAGATGGTGAGAATATTGCTCATTTTGCAGTTTCTTGTTGTTAATGGGCTATTTGTCACATGGGCAAATGAAATGAGTCTGTATCAAACTTTTATATATGGTTGATTGTACAATGCAGTTGGCCATATGCCAAAACCATACATTTCCACCAAATTTATTTCAGAGGCAAATTTAGCTAAAAGTAAATGTTTTTAGAGATTCCCCTTCAGGCAAGTGTAGAGAAATAAAAATCATTTTTCATCTCAGATTTAGATCTGAGTGAAAATTTGTAAAGATTTGTTAAAAATAATTTTTATTTTTTTGTTGCCTTCCTGTAAAATTTGTCTTTTTGGCCCATGGCTGATTTCATCATGTTACCAATAAAGAGTTATTTGTGTCCACAAATAGCAAAATAAGTACTTTACTGTGATGGGAAGAAAAAGATATTTAGTCACAAGCCACAGTTCTGGGATATTCATGCTTAAAGATAGCTCCTATGATCCAATGGTCAATAAAGCTAATTTTCTTAGTGAAGCCCTGTTTGCCTTTGACTCTTTCCATCTGGCCACAAAGCACTTTGTTAAGACTGTTATTGTATTAGTGTGTCAGCATAGGGATGAATGTTTGGAAAGGTGTACTTATCATACTGCCATTGCAGTTAGGACATGCCCAAATATATGATGATTTGAAGGAAAAACCATACAAATACATGAAGTGCTGAAAGTTTTGTCAATGAAATGTTGAATAAGCACTTGTAACTGCAAGAAAGGATTATGTAAAGGAACACTTCATGCAGCCTTTTCACCTCATTACAGATCTAATTGAAAAAAAAATTGTGAAAGAAAGTAATATGTTGTAAGAGAACTTGTAGTAACATTCTCATAATTTATATGGCAGGTTTTTGAAAGGGTGGAGCAGTTCAATACAGCACATTTTAGTGGCCATAGCTACCATAGCAATGATGTGTATTGTGAAGAGCGCATGAAGATGCTGAAAGGAGGTAAGAATCTTTGAGAACTTCACAATGAATAATACGATAGACATACATGTCAAAAGCCAAACAAAAACACACTGTCCTGAGGTCATGGACATAGAAAGGACAAAGTAAATAGTGGAAATATTATAAATTAATGTCTTTATGAAGAAACTTTAAATGAGTGTTTTGAGAGTAGTATTATATAATTTGCATGTCAGAATGTTGCTTTTGTTTATAGCCATATCATATTTTAGTTCGGTTTTGAACAAAAACACACTGTCTTATGGTAATGGAAACAGGAAGTGCAAAATAAATTACAAAAAATGTTATACAGTTCATGTTTTTAAAAATAATTTACCAACAACAATTCAGATGGGTGTTTTTGAAGGTAATGACATATAGCTGCATATCAGAATGCCACTTTTGCCAATGGCCATAACATCTTGTTGGATCATTTTGTTCATATTCCTTTTCAGTTTCTAAACAAAAAACTGGAATGAATAAGCTGGGAAAAATGTTCTGATATGATCTACATGTATAATGCTTATATATTTGGTCTAATACTTTCCAGTAGATGATTCTGACAAGGAAGATTTTCACTACTGGTATTACAGCTCTCTTTATGTGGATGCCAGTGAGGCTTTCAAGGTAATGAAAATTGCACCTTATTACCATTGAATAATACTGTGTATAATAAATAAGTTCTCATGTAAAAATATTATCATTATTCTTCATTATGTCTTCAATGAAATGCCTCAAGGGGATGGGGTCAGGGGGGAGTATGTGAGCCAAATATGATAGTATATTATGTTAGTAGCCTAAGTTTTGGACAGATAAAATAAATTAAGGCGAAAAAAAAAAACCCAAAAAAACAACAACAAAGTTTTGAGAAAAACACAAAAAAATGAAATCTTTTGACCATAGAACACACTGAAACAACTGCAAAGGACACAAAATGCCACAATTTGGCAGAAGAGACATTTAGTAATCATGTGCCATGAAATAGTAGTCCTTCTCTCTATAATGCCTCCTGGAGGGTTTGTTCTTGAACTTTAAAAGTTGCCATGATGCCTATATTTGCTTTTTGATAAGCTAATATACTCTTGTAGAGACATTTCCTTTCTTTCATTTCACTGAATCTGGATAAGTAAACTCCCAGACCAAAAACCAGTGATTTTTTTTTAATGGTAGAAATTCCCACAGGCCCCATGTTGAATTCAGTTGTTACTGTTGTCAGTAGGGGTGGAATAAAAGATTTGGCAACACCATCCTTTCCCTTAATTTGACAGAGAATTTTGCTGAATTTTAATTCCCTCCCTCCCCCCCCCCCCCCCCCGGGTAATGCCTGAAAAGTATTAAAAGTGTCTTTTATATGGAACTTGTTCAGGCTGACATCAGTGATATCTGAGAAACTTTGATCTCATATTATTGTGCAAAGAAATTGAAATAATTGTACTTGGTTTGTGGTATTTTCTATTCAATCAAATTGAAAGTGCCTGAAAGCAGGAAAAAGTAAAATGTTTTCCTATAAATAACTCATCTGTTCATTATACAGACTGGTCATGGCCTATGAGAGGTGGGTTTTGAATTTTGAAAAAAAATCAGCAAAGCTTTAGGTTTCTAATAATTTTGATACTGGCCTTCATTTCATTTGACTCCACTCATTCTTCACCTTCGCCTATCTATGACTTCTGCTGATGTCATAAGAGCACATTTGGAGATGAGGCCACTACTCTCTTCCAACCACTCGATTTTCCACAGACCTCTGAGAATCAACAAATCTCATTCTTATCAATTACTGGTTATTATCTTGTCTCTAATCATAAAAGGTGTTTATTCTTCTCATTTACTTCTCTTGCCCCTTTTTTTTTTTTCAATCCAGAATGGATTTATGGTTCTGAGTAACCTCAAACTAGAAACCCGTCCATGCAGACGCAGTGTTCCAGTTTATTATGGTAAGTTCACAGATCATGCATAAAACCAAATGATCTTTTTTTGATGTCTGATTGGAAGAATCAAATAACATCTGAACTTCACTGCAACAAGGTTTATTATATTCTTTGTTTATAATCTCTCTTGAAAGAGCCAGCTTAGAGTAAATTTTACATGTATCTTAGGTGATTAGCTCCTATGAATTTATGAACTGAGAAAACAAAAAGCCTAAGCTGGGAATTCAGAGAGGTTTTGATACTCTGTAATTCTGATATTATTCACTGATTATTCACCAAAATATATGGAGCAAAAAAACGAAAAAAAAAAAAAAACCCTGAATCTTGAAACTATTGCAAAATTAAGGATCTCAGGAAAACTTGAAGGTAGATCATTATAGAGAATATTAGAATGTAAACTGAACATCAGAATAATGTTCTTTTTTTTTTTTTTTGGTTATTAGTAAATGTGAGACGTTGAGTTTCACAAATTTACTTGATCGAGTTTTATTTTTATTTTCTTTTGTCCATGTCATAAAAATATTGTGAAGAACATAATTATTTATTTATTTGAGCATCATCAGTCACAATATTTTAAAGGTAAAAGATTGCCAAGGCAGACTGACAAAGCTAACTATGAAACACTAAGTTGTCAACCAGCATCACGATGACACAGGCAAATGTTAAACAAACAAACAAACAAATAACCACAGCTCTCTTCTCTAACATAGTATCACAGATGTATGAACGAATTTAGCCATCGAAGTATTCAGATTATCTCGTAACTGTCTTAACCCATGCAGTCTCAGTCAATCTGATCATAGACATGATCATTTTGCTTTGCATTTGAGTCACATTCCAAATGACACATAATATAGTTAGGAAGCCTCATCTTAGATTGCATTTAAGCAGAACCTGCAATTTCTAGGTCATAGATAAATATCATTACAGAAACTTTGGCTTCTTCTGACACTTTTACTTTCATAAGAATTTTAATCAAAAAAATTTTGTGATATTTTAGCACGATCACCCAGGAGGGGTTTTCGTCCTGACTCAGAGCTTATTCCACCTATTCCGCTACCCTATCACAGACTTGAGGGTTCGGAAGGTCTCAACCAGAATAAAATGGGAAATAATGTCCGAAGCCATTTCCCAGAAACTTGGCTATGGGATTTAACAGTAGTTGGGTACGTCTGCAATGCAGAAATTGTGTACAAGAATGAAGGCCTTTATTTTGTTGTGAGTGTTGTTTTATTATAGAAATGGTCAGCACAGCATTGCAACTATATTTATGGAGCAAAACTCCAAAACAGTTTTGGAAAATTAATGAAGTCATACCATAAAAGAACAGCATGAATGTCACGTTGATCATCAGATTTCTTCCCATCGTGAAATTGCTCACTGATTCATTTCTGTGGATTTCACCAAATGATCCTGTTTTCCATAATTTTTCTTTCTTTCTGCATATTACAACTTGTAAAAATTTTAAAATCATACAATTTGTATATTTGTACTGAACAAAAGAATTTTTATAGACTGTAGTCACTACCCTTTCAGGCTTTAGAAAACATGGCCTTGAAACATATGGCCGTATGGTCAGTATTTTACATTTTGATAAAATGATACATTTTAAGAAAGGAGCAATGGATCATTGAATAAAACAACAATCACAACTAGGGGCATGTCTTGCACTAACACTGTGTGTGCTTTGTTGTTAACATTTGTCATTGTAACACTGCCAGTGCTTTTCTTTTTCTAATTAGAAAAAGAAATTCCTTTACTTTGATTATGATTTCCATTTTTTTCTCTGCTTGGTTCTTGGTGTTATGTTCAGAAGAGGTAGTTGATTCTGTGCCAGCCCCTGCAGCAGGTGGTCCTTTTCCCTTCCGTAAAGGTGGCGGAATGTCTGAAAGTAGTGTACGATCTCATTTCCCAGAAACTTGGCTCTGGAATCTGGAAGTAATTGGGTATGTCAGTAAAATAATATATCAACTTTAAAACAGCTTCTGTCATCATAAGATAAGAGAACAAATTTTGTAATTTAAAAATTGTGCATAAAGTTGCCAATCACTGGGTGTTGAAATTGACAATTTGAGAAAAAAAAAAACATCACCATTCTGAAAGATGTGAAGATTTGCCCTTTTAGTTTTAAGAGAGAAAGTTTTCTTTTCTTCTTCTTTGCATGAAAATGTGTTTGGTGTTTGGTTCTTACCATTTGGGTATGCTGCATTGACTGTTTAATTTTCTTCAGTAGAATTCTAATGGTGTATTTCTTTCAAGAAATTAGAAAAAAAAAAAGAATTATCACTTTTTTATCAGCTCAAAATATATCACAATAGTTTACCATATTACATTTCATTTAGTTCTGTTTCATCTATGTTCCATTAAACTGGTACATAACTAACATCAGTAGAAAAGTATAAACTTCTATGCCTTTCTCAGCATGTATGTTGTATTGCAACTTGTAAGAAGCATGATATTGACTTCACTACTGATAACTGAAGAAAGCTGAAAGATAAGCTAACAAACTGTATGTGATTTTTTTGTGTATTGTCTATCCATCAGGAAAAAAAAGGCATATATATGAAAATATTTATCGATACTAACTTTGTGCTTTATTTGTACAATAGAAGCTTAAATTACATTCCATTTTTGCAGTGTTCCAGAAGTAATGCAAGAGAGTGAAAATACATGTTTTGATTAGAAGGTTTACGCTTCATCTACTATGACATTAGTTGGCAAATTAATCGGGAAAATAGAATCTTACCCCCTTTTTTTTTGTTTGTTTTTCTTCAGTTATTGTTGATTTACTTATTATAAATAATAATCACTGATCAGCTGAAATTTTGGTGTCACATATGATCATTTATCTCATATCTATTTCATCTTATTTCAAGTGAAAAGGAGAATGAATAAAAATTAAAGGCATTTTTTGTGATTGAAAAGTCAAAATGTTTTGGGTTTGGCAAGATACACTATACAATAAAGTCTCGGAAGTTAAAAGTATATCTCTAGATGTAATTGACTTTTGTTCCACCAGTAGGTTGTAGGAAAGAGAAATATGAATGTATTTTAACATGTTCCTTCTCCCACTCTATAGAGACTCTGGTGAAAATGTTCTTAGAGAGACTGCTCCCCACACTATCACTAACTGGGTTGGCAATGCCATGTGTCTGGACCAGACAAGAGGTTTTGGTATGTCAGAAATGACTTCATTGACCACCTTCCAGCCATTCTTCCTGTCATTACATCTTCCATATGCAGCTGTGCGTGGAGAGCGATTGCCAGTTCTCTTCACTGTTTATAATTATCTTGAAAAATGTCTTCATGTAAGTGATCTTGATGGAGTGCTATTCATATATATAGCAGGATGTTAAATAATTTTGGCCTTAAGGTTTTGTGATGATTTTGGAAGTATGCAGTAAATTCAGCCACTTAACAGATTATGATGTGCCTCTTGTTATGCTTATGAACATGGAAGCATTTATTGTGTAAGACTATACTTTCGGAAGGGAGCGATATTTGATGGGTATTGTGCTGAAATGATCTTGATGCAAGGCCAAATTATAGCTTTCATAATCCAATGATTAGTAAATATTCTCATATTTACCCTTCAGCATAATTTTTTAGCTATTTGTTCATGTTGAATTACATTGCACTTTATCTCAAGACATTTTTTAACAACTTCAATATCAAAATAGTTTGAACTTGTGAGATAGTTGTTGTGAATATCATTTCCATGGTAAAAATGTGTAAAAATGTTTGTTATATTGAATTTGCACAGATTGAAATATCTTTGGACATGGGAAAGAATTTTGAAGTTCACAGTTTTATGGCACATAAACAACCTTTCTGTCTTTGTGGTGGAGATTCTTATACAGCCAAGTACTTTGTCACACCAAAGGAAATAGGCAATTTGCCAGTTCTGGCCCAGGTATGTTGAAAATGGTAAAGATCTGAACAACTGCTGTGCCATGTCATGGAAATTTTTATTGCATGGAGATTTCTTTATTTTGAAATTAAGTGTTAAATACAAAATGTTAAAAAGCAGAATCAGTAAAACTGCCTTCTTGTAGTAGTAGGCTCTCGTGAGACAATGGCTATGCCCTGCTTAGTCACCCAAGTCCCACTGGGAGCACCACCTGGAGTGGCTCAGCAGTGCAATCCAGTTATAGAAATTATGACAAAATAAAAAGATTTTTGCAACTGTTCAACTAATTACACTCTGTGTCTAGTTTCGGTGGATTTACTTTTTAGAGGAAGATATGAACTAAATTTCAAAGTTCAAAGTTCAGCAAAACGGTTGTTGCTAAAAAATCTCATCACAGCGTCTCATGTGATTAACTTCATGTTAAAACTTTGACTTGATTTACAGGCTCAGATTGTCCCAGGACTATGTGGCAACAGTGTAGAACCAGATCTTGAATATGTGGGACTGACAGATGCTGTTAAACGTCAGATGTTTGTAAAGGTTTGGATCTTTAAACTCTTTCACTTCTGCACTACCTTTTATTAATGCCTGGATTTACTATTTGAGACTGAATTGTGTGTTATGTTTGTTACATTTGTTTGTGAACATCTAATTAGCATCCATTTCTCTTGTAAAGTACTGGGAAAGTTGCTCTGTAACTTTTTTCTTTCAATTTGATCTAATATTTTCAAAGTTAAACCCTAGAAAATGAAAAAATAAGAATGTAATGGCATACGCATAGTCTTTTATGTGTTAAATTATTTTTTAAAACCAATCCCATCACAATTCATGCCACAGTAAAGAATAATGATTTTGTAAACTCATAACATCTGCCATCATTATTTATTTCTCAGCTCATATAGAATTTTTCAAAATGCTATTCCCCATCTTGAGAAGCTGTAGAGAAACGTATATTTTTGGTTTCTTGTTTTTTGCTTTGTTTTGTTCATTTACATAGACAAGTACTAAATAGCATGTATTTGGATTGTGAATAGCTATAGAGCTTTCTACATCATAACTTACTGATGATATATATTATTCTTTGTTCCATAAATCAGGCAGAAGGAGTGGTACAACAATATTCTCATGCGTCATACATTTGTGCAAAAGGTAAGAGCAGGTAGTTGCTCAGTTACTTTACTCAGAATGTCATTTTTGTATTCACACATAGCTTTTATTTAAACTTAACTTCTTGAACACATAAAATAGTTTAAATGTATGTGTTGTGTGGTATTTATATAAGGGAAATTGGAGATTATGAAATATTGTGAACATGAAATTTTCCACTTTTGTTCTAGTTATGTTGATTTTAAGATAGCAACATATTATGCATCTTATTGTGGGTTAATTAAAACATCCAAAACACAATTAATAGTCTGAAGTTTCCATGCATATATCCTATTGTAGCTGACCAGCCCAAAGAAGAAAAAGTGATTCTGCCATTGCCAGATGAAGGAGAAATGGTCAAAGATTCAGCTCGGGGAGAACTCAAAGTTATAGGTTTGTATAGATTTTGAACTCACTAATGTTCTGGGTAGATAGTTTTATATATATATGTATGTATATTATGGTGTATTTGCAACCCTTTTACTATGCAGAAGATTGTGATAATGGATGTTTTTATAACCCAGTGATTTTTAACTCACTTGACTCAACATACTAAGATCAGTTAGTTCTTCATGCATAGATTGTAAAATATTCTGTCAGTCAGAGATGTAAGATGAACATCAGATACAATTACTTATTATGACACATTTTTATCACTGATGACATAAAAGAAGTTGTGGAACTTGTCATTTGCACCTGCCATGACTTGGATCAAGATTTACACACTCAATACTTTTCAAATCATTTTAAATTATTTTGGTATAGGTATTTTTGGCTCTCAGTGCTTGCATTTCTCATGTTTCAATTGAAAAGTTCAACAACAATAATCGTTTGTTACCTATGGTTTCATTTTCATCATTAGGCAATATGCTTGGCCCAGTCTTCAACAACCTGGACAACCTGGTACAAGTGCCCAGCGGCTGCGGTGAGCAGAACATGGTTGGCTTTGTTCCCAACATCATTGTCCTCAAGTACCTGGAGAACGCAGGAAAATTAACAGAAGAACTTCATGACAAGATTGTTAGTAATATGGAAATAGGTAAAATATTTTTAATTCTGCCTTTTTTATTTGTGGACTGTCAAGCAAAACTGAAGTTGGCTGATATGAGCAAAAAAGAAAAATCCAAAAAAGAAAAAAAATCCACATTTACACTGAAAAAAAAAAAAGACATTGCTAAATTGATCTCTTTCTCAAGATTTTTAACACTTGTAGTGTGGAAATTTCTGTTGTAAATCAATTATTCATGTGGATAGAAAACTAAAATATTTATATCAAAGCATAGTGAGAGCAGATAACTAATGAGTCATGATAAAATAACAATTGTTTCAAACATTGAGGTCTTCCCTGTGAAGGTGGAAATAATTATCTCCTGGGTAAACTAGCTCATTCAAAGGAAAGAGAATTGAGGAAGTCAGCCAGTTTACATATCTGGGAAGCTGTGTAGATCAAGAAGGAGAATGCAAGAAAAGAAATCAACATCAGAATAGGAAAGGCTGCTACAACATTCAGAAACCTAAGCAAGATCTGGAACACCAAATTGATCTCAGTAAAACTGAAACTCAGAATATTCAATTCAAATGTTTTATCAACGCTTACATATGCCTGCAAATGTTGAAAAATGACAAAGAGAATAAAAAGGAGGCTGGATGGCTTTGAAAGTAAATATGTATGGAAAATTGTGGGCATTAAATGGAATGAGTTTAAAACAACAGAAGAAATAAGGGAAATTTCAAAGCAGCCCCATATAGCAAAAATAATTAACTCTAGAACTGCGACCCAGCCTAAGGGCTACAACGCCCTGTGGTGTGCCTTGCCGGGCTTATCAATCTGGATCTCGGCACTAGTACTTAGCCTCAGGGTGTTTGTTCTGACTATAGAGATCCACCTTGGCTTTGGAGTGACACAATGCAGGCCCAGATTGACCACCTTGCCGACCAATGTCTTTCTTTAATCCCTTCCCTAACTGCACCCTTTCTTCACATGTAGTAATATTTGCAATGAACCAATGGTAGGAGAAGGGATTGTATTTACAAAGACATGTCAATTTCATAGCGTGCCAATTTTATCACCCGTCGTCCCACAGACCATTCCCATTACAAATTTGCTCATAACCTGATGTAACTGCTTGTATGAAACCACTTCTCATAGAATCTCAGTGTATATTGCAAGCTATTATCCCTGTGACATGTGGACTTAGATTATTCTTATTAGATCAGACCGTCTGACGTTGATGGGGCAGCAGTGACCACAAGGATATATTTACAAGTGATCTAATGAAGGCACAGAGTGAGATCACAAGAGAGCTATCTGATATATAAACTGATAGATACATAGGCTACTTTAACCCTCATTCATAGCAATTATAGCTCACTTGTACTCTCAACAGTTTGATCGCTGGTCAATGCGAAACTTGTTGAGTGGGTCAAATGATCAGGGGAGTCTGCGCTATTATTCAATATGGTATAAACTAAGAGACTACATGTATTTGATACTCTCTGGCATAATATAGTTTCTTTTGATTGTAGTTTCGGACCACTTGAGAGGACTTGAGTGGGCCATGTGGCCTTTGATTTCTATTCTTCTCTTCTGTTCAAGAGGATTTCATCTTTGGGCATGGAATTTCTCACTGTTCTAATAGGTAAACTTTTCTTTACCTTGTGAAGGAGTGTCTATTGAGCTGCGCATACTTATTATGATGATAATTTGACAAAACTGAGGCCAATAAACCCCAAACTTAAGTGACATGGTGAGAAATATCACAGTGCAACGAGGAGGCCCCACAAATAAACACGGGCGTTGCATGCAGGGATTTGCTTTACCTGTCATATAAATATGTGGTTCGCAGTTCATGGGTTAAGAAAAGAAGATGGCGCTACATCGGTCACACATGTAGAAGGGAAGACAGCAGAATAATCAAAACAAGCACTGAAGTGGGAAATCGAAGGCAGAAGAAAGAGGGGTAGACCGAATGAGACATTTAAAAGAACTATCATGAGAGACGCCAAAAGAGCAGGAATAAAAAGCATGAGAAAACTGGTTGAGGCAGCACAGAGAAGAACAGAATGGAAAAAGATTGTGATGACCCTATGCAATGTATGACAGCGCAGGAAGGATTTCAAGTTTTTCAGAAAGTAGCTTACATCTCCTTCACAGCTTATGCATATATAATGTAACATTTGTAGGTTATTAAAAAATGACGGATTTATTGAAACTTTTAATAAAATTATAACACCAGCTAGATCATATGCCGTCAAGCCATCTGTATATTCCATCACAACAGTTTTTTTCATTCATTCCATACTCCATAAATATTCATTTAAATCTATAACTTTCATATGGGTGTGAGATGGCTAAATTAACCCTCTCTGTTATTCCAAGCTTGTCTCTATATACTGTTGTCTTTTATTGCAGCAATACTATTGAAGTACATTGATTGACATAATCTTAATGTTTTCTTCCTGTTCTCTAAAATCTGATACAAAAAATAAAAATGGGTGTTTTTCCTATACACCACAGTGAATTTGTAATGCAATGGGAAATCATTATGAATCATCTAATCTCTCTTTTCAGGCTATCAGCGGGAGCTGTCATATCGCCATAGTGATGGTTCTTTCAGTGCTTTTGGTGCCAAAGACCCTGAAGGCAGTGTTTGGCTAACAGCTTTTGTGATGAAATCATTTGCCCAAGCCAAGTCTTATATCTACATAGATGAAAAAGACTTGAAAATGAGCTTGAAGTTCCTGCGCCACAGTCAGTTAGAAACTGGATGTTTCAGAGAAACTGGCAAAGTATTCAGTTCTTACATGATGGGTGGCCTTGGAAAGGGTGAAGAGATGGAGACAAATACCGCCCTGACAGCCTATGTGCTAACTGCCTTGCTGATTGCCAATGTCAATACCTCTGTAAGTCTTCAGTCTGTGATTGTAAGCATCAGAGAATATCTCGGATAAAGCCCAAAATTTTAGAATTAAAGATTTTTTTTCTTATACTGCGTAGAACCTGTGAAATCATTTCAGATTTTCCAATATGGCCTTAGACGGTAATTGTCTCATATTGCTATTGTATGAGATGTAAAGTTTTTAGTTTCAGGAAAGACTTTCCTGCCTGTTTTAATCAAGTATGGTATCTGGAAGCGAGAGAGTTCAAAATGAATGAACTTGTTTAAAAGATGACATCATAATTTCAGGAAATGGTTTTCCTCATCTGTTGAAGCATGATAATACACAACCTCAAATTTTAATGACACTCCTCTGATACATTATTGTGGCAAAACATAAATCATACTGATTTAAATAACATTTATATCTCATATTTTACAACATGAACAGCAACATGAGCAAAATAAGACATAGGTTCCAATTTTAAAATTAAGAACAGATCTTGGATTATTCTAGTTCTTGGGCTAACTTGCTGTATGACTGGATTTATAGATCATGCTTCCTACTACATCATTCTCAGTGTTGATGGCTACTTTAATGTCCTGTCATGTTATGCTGTCCCTGCTCTTCTGACCTTACTTATGCTATTGTCAGCATCAATAATGGCCATTTCTTAAATCCTTTTCTTGATGAAAAGAAAAAGATTTAAGATGAACTTGATTTTATTTGGATGCAGTGGCAATTCAAAATAATACTCTGGCGTTATTTTGCTTTTCAGGAACCTGTGATAAAGAATGGTATATCATGCATGAACAAACATTTCCAAATGGAGAAGGAAAAGATGGATCCTTATACTCTAGCACTGGTTGCTTATGCCAATGCCTTGTACCAGTCCAATGATCGCTCCACATTTGATGTCATGCAAGTCTTACAAGCTGCTGCCAAAACTGATGGTAAGAAATTCACATCAATTTTCTTTACTTTATTTGTTATTCCCTTATCAGTCTTAATGGAGATATGCAAATCCTCCATATGCAATGCAGAATGCTGAAATGAGCGTTACAGACTTAATTCGCAGTTTGAAATATTTGTGTGAAATTTCTACTTTTTTTTTAATCAATATCATGGCAAGTTGCTATCTTAGTAAATTAAGTCTCCACTCTTTAAAGCAAATAAATAAAGACTGTCAGGTTTATTAAAATGGTGTAATTTACGTCCCAGTATTCTATAGACAAATAAATCAAACGAAATCATCAAAGCAGCTAAAACGGTCTATTTAAACAGTTCTTTTGAGTAATATGGCTTTTGCTAATGTTTAACATTTTCATCACAAAATAAAATCTTTCTAGCAAAAGATAATATAACTTTTTGTTTTAAATTTTGTCTCAATTTGACATTAACATTATCAGTATCTTACTTCCTTGGTGCTTATTTTAGGATCCTTGAAGTACTGGACCAGAGCAACGCCTTTGCCAAAACCCAAGAATACCTGGCATTATTATGCAGCTCCATCTGCTGAAGTTGAAATGACAGCCTATGCATTACTGGCTCATCTGACTGTCTATGGAAGGCAAGCTCTTGACATGTCCAATGGTATTGCAACATGGTTGACTCAGCAAAGAAATCCATATGGTGGTTTTGCATCGACTCAGGTAGAGTTTGAATAATGCAGTCATTAGTTTTCACTAATATGGAATCAGAAAAGAATCACAAAGCAAAATGGACAGAAAGAAAAAATGAAACAAAATGAACACACACATGAGTGTAAAAAATTGCATGCACATATATTTTAGACCCCACATTCTGTAACTATAAATATATGTCTCGCGGCCAGTTGAAATGAGACGTAAGTCGCTGGGCTAGAACTGAGAAATCCGGCTTTGAATGTGATGAGGGGGGTCAGACATCAAATTTTTATTTATTGCAGAAGTTGAAAGTGCATTCATTTCTCATCAAAACAGTTTTGGTCGTATCTTCGATTTATAAATGTTTCTTCATTAAAATCGGGGTTTTTGGGAGGTAAGTATGTAGATTTATGCGTTCGACCGTTCATTTAAGCACCATTTTCTCAGAATTTTGGTCATTGCTGGCGGATCCCCCCCTTGTCTCTTTAAACTGCAATATCTCTAGCTAGAATGAAGCTAGCTCAAAACGTTTTTCACCACCTGAAAGGGTATGAAATAAACTTTCACATGATACCAAAAACCCCATATGATGAAAAATCAACATACGTCTCATTTTGACTGGCTGTGAGACATATTAATAAAATTGTATATTCCCATATCTTTCTAACTTTTCCATCAACCACTTGGCAAATACTGTTTTAAAATTGTTGAATGTGAAATTTATTAATTTTGCATAATATCTGATCTTTTTCATGTTAGGACACAGTTGTTGGCCTCAATGCATTGGCTGAATTTGCCAGTCTGATTGATGCTAGGAGAAGTAAAAATCTGAGGGTGGCAGTTACTGGCAAGAAGTTGAGTGAAGTGATGTCTGTATCAGATCAATATGAAACAAGTCTGCTTCTTCAAACTGCACCTATTGAAGTTTTGCCTAATTTAATTACCATCAAGGCTGAAGGGGAAGGATGTGCCTTTGTCCAGGTAGATCATAGATAAGTTTTTCAGTCATTGCTCTGTTTTATCATTCTTAAAAATGTGAAGATTTGAGAGGATGGCCATGACATGTAAAGCATCTATCTGTTTTAATCTGTGGATGCTTTATCAATGCAGGATCTGTCAATTTCACCATGTTTTCATAAACTTATAAAGTTTGCATATCATAAGTTTCTAGCAAATATTTCTTTTTAGTCCTTAGAAAATATATGTTAAGATATCATGCAAATGTTCATCACTCTTAAACACAATTTTTCTCAAATTCTTTCATTTGTTTCATCCTCAGGTATTATGTCATCCCTTGTACATCAAATAATTTTATGAAATAAATTTAGAATATAGATGGTTGTTTTATACTGAAGACTCTGATCTTTGATTTTTTCCATAATTTCCCCAGACAAGTGTCACCTATAACAAGTTACCTGAAGTCTTGCAGGCAGATGAAAGATCCACCTTTCACCTGAAAGTCATGCCAAAATTATACAAGCACGATATTGACCAATGTAACCGTCGAACTATTGCTATTTCTGTGGGGTAGGTAACACTACATAGGCACTTACAAAGTATGCCGGTGATTAAGACTAGAACTTTAGCATGGGTCCAAAAATGTATCTCAAGAAATAATGAATGGCATGGAAATCTGTGACTCATTCTGTGGCACCAGAACATAAACAGTTAGTCTTTGCTGCAGTAGTTGCAGTCAAAAGGATAAAGTCTAAAATCCTCTGTATTACACTACATTGATGTCAGCCTGTATATGTTATTCAAGGAAATGAAAGTAGACATAGGACATAGACTTCTGCCTCATTTGTCTCACCCAGTAATTTTAATTCACCTGAAATAATTAGCTTTTTTTTGTTCAGTTGTTTTTCTCTTTTTTCTTTTTGGTGCAAAAATTATGTGTATTAATAATTTTTCATTTTTCTTCAATGTTTTATCCCCTCAATAATACTTTTCCAACATTTTGGAAAGTATTCTTTAAAATTCTGCCTATCATTCTCTTCACTTCTCATAGATATATAGATATCTTTAACCCTGGATGAATCTTTTTGAATTTCACAATGCTCTCCATAAGATGGAATATGATTTTGAATGTGTTGTGTGTTCAGCATTAATTAGAGAAAGAGACTGTGTTCAGTTTTCAGCAAAACACCCAAAGTTTCAGGGATCTCTGGTCCAAAGTGATTCTTTGAAAGTTATAAATCAAAATGTAGCCCATTTATTATAATGGCACTGAAGTTTAGATTGTATTATAATACAACTTTTTGCTCATGCAGCACTCGAGGAAGACAGAAGTTTTCTAATGGAATGACCTTGGTTACTTTGAAAATGGTAACGAGCTGGAGTCCTATGGCTAAGTCATTGACTAAGGTGAGTTTTTCTCATGTTACATTGCACCACAAAGGAATATGTTCATTTTAAAAGATTTCCTTTTCTTTCTTACGCTGGCTGTCTAACAGTGTCATGACTCATTTAAGAGAATAGGAGTAATATACCTTGTTCTAACTCTAGATTGTTGATGACATTTGACAGCTTCACTGCAATGCCAGTTTTGGAGTCCTGCGCTAAGCATCAATGATATGGTCAGTCTCCCTCACTTCATCCACTGCTAACCCCCACTCACACTCAGTCCAGCCCACTGAGCACAAGCCAACCATCACTCATCCTCTACTTTCCTACAGGATGTCAGAAGCATCAACTTTTGTTCACTGCTACTAATTGTTTTATGAAACAAGCAGATTGTATGCCTGATTCGGGCCCTCATCACAACCTTATCTGCCAATGAATAGCTTGCGGTACCTATTGAAAAATTCTGCATATAGATGCAAAATGCTGGTTAATGGTTGGAACTTCAGATCACATGAGAAGTAGGGGTGATTAGCTGACTGTGGATGTACCACATATATTTCCCCATACATGAGAGACCAATTTTTGGACCTACCTGGTACTTGAAGGCAATGAAATGGTTAAGAATGTTATAAACCATCACATCCACTCCTAAACATATCCACAAAAAGTCTTGGAGCACCCAAGTTTCTATAAAATATCTTTTCATGTTTGAAATATCACACTTCATGTCAAAAAGCAATGAAGGAGGAGTACAAGTCCTCATATTGTATGTACTTTGAAAAGAACAAAGTTATGCAAAGTATAATGACTGAATTTTTTTACTAGATCTGCCAGTTGATATCTCTAAGGTTAATGGCATTACATTTTCAGCCACCTACAAATGGCCGGCTCAGGATTAATGATGGGATGTAAACATTAGAAAGAATCTTGAAATTAAGATCATTGATGCAACTCCATTGAAGAAAGAAAAACTGTTCTCAGATTTTATTTATCTCTGATAATGAGATATAAGCCACAAAAAATGCCAAGTTGTAAGCGTATATCTTGTGAATTGTAAGTCACTGGCCCTGAACAGAGAAACTGGGTGCTGAATGTATGAAGGGCACCTGATATAAATGTTTTTAGATTGCAGAAACTAAAAAAAATGTTTTATTTCTGAAAAAGAAATATTGCTCTTATGGGTATATTATAAGTATATCACGATGTAGTGAGGTAAATATTTGGACTTATGTGCTAAACTGCTCATTTTTGCCAATTTTCTAACATCTGTCTCTCAAATTTGTAATATCACTGGCTACTGACAAGCCAGCTGAAAACTTTTTTCGCTATATGAAACTGTATGAAATAAGATTTACATGACAGCAATAACTCAGTTTGGTGGAAAATTGATAATACAACTCGTTTTGACTGACTACTGGACATATTTTTGAGTCCAAAAGGCTAGATTTTCATTCACACCTTGGTCACATGTATTGACTCCAAGGTGGTCATGAATATTTGAGAACAGAAATTATTTTAGAAATCTGTATTGGATTAAAGATATCCTGTTGACTGCTCCATAATTTGTGACACTTTGTTTTGACACTTTTTTCAAGTATTGGCTTTTCAATTTAGACCACAGTCTAGCTGAAAGAAATAACTTTATTGTTTCAAATATTGTTTTCAGTTGGAAAGCCTGTCGCCTGCACTGGGCCTTAAGAGATATGAATATGATGAGAACGAGGGCATCTTAACATTGTATTTTGATGAGGTGAGGCATTATCGTAGGTAATTTTTGACAGGTTAATTAAACTGATTATGATTGATCTTTTGGAGGAATACATAGCTATGTGCACATCAACTTATATTAGAGTAACGAAGATTGGCAAACTGCATGTCCAGGTTTGACAATGTGTTGACATCATAAAAGTTACTCTCCAGCTTTTCATTAAAGAATAGTATCCATCCATCCATCCATCCATCCATCCAGCCAGCCAGCCAGCCAGTTAGCCAGCCAGCCAGCCATCCATATATCCACCTATCTAAACATCCATTTATCCATCCAGCCAGCCATGTATCACCCATCCACCTATCTATCCACCCATCCATCCATCCATCCATCCATCCATCCATTCATCTGTCCATCCACCCATCGTGGTATCCATCCACCCATGCATCCATTCATCCATGTATCCATCCATTCATCCATCCATCCGTTCATCCATTCATGTGGTGTATCTTCTAGTCTTCCCTTCATCTGTAGACTTATTCATCTGTTAGTCTTACTTTGCTCTTTGCAGCTCAGTAAGAGGGTAAAATTTTCTATTGATGTTGAGCAAGACAGAGATCTTGCTGTTTCAAGCCCGAAGCCAGCAGAAGTAAAAGTATTCCAGTATTATGACACAGGTGAAAAGATTACATACCATTTCTATATCTGAAAGCATGATTTTTCCAAGCCCAGTGATAGAGTCATAATGCCAGTATTACTTTGGAATCTTCATAGTTATCGTGCAAATATACTTGAGCGTAACTTTGTCGTTACCAATTAAGATCTTTGGCTCATCTCTTGCAAGTTTTACATTACTGAAACATTATGCCCAAAATAAGGAAAATACACTTTGCGTGAGATTTACATGTTTTTTCACTTGTTTTACTTAATGCTCAAAAAAGTACATATTTTGGCAACAAATTGTTGTTGAATCTTAAAACAAAAGAGAATCTGGAATTGCTAAGTTCTGTCAAACTGAAATTCATGCAGGACATGATACTCTCTTTAACACATTTAGTTTACATAGAGTGTTACCACTTATTTTAATAATTGTTTATTTCTAGAAAAATTCATTTCTATTTGTATGAAATTTCCGAATAGAGTAAAAGCTGTGAGTTTGAAGTTATTATCTTTTCAAATGGATACAGAGGCAGAGATTGGCAAGCTCGAGTAAAATATCCTCTCTTTCCTCAGATGTATCTCGCATTTTTTCTTACAATCTGAGAACAATCTGTGGCACTAAGGAGGAGATACCACGAAAACGACCAGAGGTTTTTGATCCAAGAGTCCAAGTTCGGCTAGGTAGGTCATGATGGTGGATCAACACAACATCTCTGTATCATAAATGGAGTGTATTCTTTAACTTCCCACTGCTCATCACAATTTTCAAAACATAATGATATACATGATGATATGATGCTAAAATCATTGAAAATTAGAATTAGATTTCAACAACTTAATGTGAAATCAACTGTAATTGTTGCATTTTGCTCATTATTAATAATGATTTCCACATATAAACTATCAATGCTTTTGTAACCTTCTGGTCTTACAAGGTTTATCCTTAATTTTTTACCTTAAATTATAGACTGAGTTGTTGAAGATTATAGGTTTTCTTTCACAATATCTCTTTTTTTCCCCTTCAAATTTTGGTTCAGAATATAACAATGATCTTTGGGCATCCAATAAATTACTGTGCCTTTTGAAATGACATTACAGAACAATGAAATGAAGGGAAAGTTTAAGTTTTTTAAAAATCTTTTTTCATTACGGATCATGTATTCACATCAGTGCCTTATGATATTATAAAGTACTCAACCTTTTTGAAAAAAAAAAAAAAACCCAGAAAAAAAGAACATAATGTACATCTTGATTTGATATATTTTCAGAGTTTGATGGATTCAGGCGAGCTCCAGGAGTAAGTAGACAATGCTGTGAAAGCATGGGACAAATACATATGAGAAATTGGCTTCATAATAACAATGACTGGATGTTGCTCTTCTGCTTTAGCACATAACTTAGTTGTTTCTTTTAATTACTTTAAACGACTATTTGTAGAGAACAAGAAAGACATTTAGATTCTCAGTCTCTCAATGCATGATAATTTTGCTTTTGCTTTATTGACATTTGATAAAACAATATACCAGAAAGAACGTTAATTTTGAAATTCCTATTTAAATAATGGCATTTTCTTAGTCTGATGATTTAATTTATAGATATTCGTATTATTAAATATGCCTGACATTTTTTTCATTTATTTATCTGTAGATTTGCCAGTCTCATACCTTTATACCCATGTATTAGAAAATGTCATTAATTATGTTTTTTATTGCTCTCTCCATAAATCAAAGCCTGGTGTCTCAGATAACATGTGCCCTGTTTGCATTCCTACAACGACTGAGCCAGAGAACTTCCGAGAAATTGTCTGTGATGCTGCAGCAGGTAAGATTATCAATATTTATTTTTGTGTTGAAATTTTTGAAAAATAAAGAAAGAAAGAAAGAAAGAAAGAAAGAAAAGAAAAAAAAAGAAAAAACAAAGAAAATAGGCCTACTAATTAAGAAAAAGAAACCAAGCAAACGGACACGTAGGAGTTGAGAGAATGTATGCTCTGTTAATGTCAAGAACAATTTTTTTGATTGACATGGATTAAAATGAAGGTATATTTTTTCCACAGAATTTGCTATTACAACATTGAATTTCTCTCATTACTTGAGAACATTATGATTTTTTATTCAACCTATGAAATATGAAGCATTCATTTAATAATCTTGGTGTGTCAACTTTTTTTTTCATGTGTGTATGTGTATTGTAGATGATAATATGTTACGAGTATTTATGTATTTTGATTTCAGTCTTTCATATTTCTAACTACAACACTCTAAATGTGTAGCATCATAGATTTCACGGAGATACTGGGTGCAAGATAATATACCTGCATAATAGAGGATCAATAAAACACTGGAAATCTATTTCTTTTGCAAGTTTTTAATCATCTGTTTGTGGCTGTTAGAAGTTTTTGTTAGATAGATACTCAGGATTTTATATGTCAATGAATGTTGTTACTTACTTCATCCCTGTTTATCCCTATTGGCATCAGGTTCAATCATAATTCTTAAGAGTAGGCAGTGTAATGGAAATTGTGTCAGATTCATCTGTTGCAGAATCAGTATTAACAAGTTGGTGCATGAGATCATCAATGATACACATACATAGGTGTCTCTGTGAATACAGTGTCAAATTTTTATATTAGATAGCTATTCCAACTGTTACCTTTCAATAATGTTAGGCTTTTTTCTCACAAGAATCCATGATAACTCATTTGATAGGTCTTGTTGCCATATGTAAAGAAATGTCCAGTTTCCAGAATAATTAAAGATATATCAAATGCGCCTTGTCTCAATTATTATACTTTTTTCACAAGATGAGAGATTAATTGAATATTTGATAAAATTTCTAGACCACCAAATAGATTTGCTGAAAAATTTGGAAAAAAAAACAAGAAACAGACCAGTCAAAAAAAGGGATCATTTATACAGTCACATATGAGACGCGATACGATGAAATCAGGCGCACGTCAAACTGAGGTGACCAGAGAAATCATGTGTTTTTCAACAGTGAATGAATTTTTAAAACATTTTTTTTTCCTTCACAGAACCCTTGTATATCAATCTAAAAATTCATTTCAGAGTTAAATTTGTAAAAAATTGATTGAGTAAAAGCCTAGAAATTGTAATTAAGTGGCTTGGCTGAAAAAGAATTACTAAGGATTTACAAAAGTGATGGGCCATTTTCTCACGAAATTCAGCTGCAGCAACAGGTCAACCCTGTCGTCTTTCATTGTCAATATCTCAACCTCTGCTTAAGGTAGAACAGACATTTTTCACGCACAGAAAGGAAATGAATAAACTTCACAGTGATACCAATAACTCCATATGCTCCAAATTTGATGAGAGCCTGATTTCATCGTGTCACATCTCATAATGTGACTATGAACATTATGTACTTTTTCTTTGTGATTCATTTCCAGTTTATAAGGCCTTCTCTGGAAGACGAGGAGTCATGCCTCTAAAGCTTCGTCATGATCTCAGACCAAGAAGAACTCACAGAAATGTTAATGAATTTGCCAAATATAAAATGTCACCTGGATGTGATTGTTCACTTCTGGAATCACCCCGTAAGTAATAATGCTTTCTTTAATTAATCAAAACCTTCTCTAATTTAGGTAATTTGCAGAAACAGAAATTGTTTATTATTTAATCTGAGTTATTGTATTCATAAAATTTGTTGTCATTCTATTATTTTTAAGGGTTGGGGGGCGTGTCCTGAAATTTGGATTTTGCTAAAAAATGCGATTTTGCGTTTTTGTTTTCTTTTAAAAGCCCTGCTTTTTCTGCATATAAAAATGGTATCAAAAAGTCAATAGGTCCATTCTTACGTGTTTGACCCATGGTCATTCAATGGTAGACCTAGCCTACTGTACTGTCAACCAGGATTTGGCTCCACCTGGCTGCTACAAGAAGTCGACGATCATGACTAGTTGATTATATAGGCAAAGAGTGCATAAAACACTTTATTGTGACCTCTTCTAGCAATATCATGAACCCTAGTGCCAGGGATGGATATTGGATGACCACTATGAAGTGAAAAAACAGCTGATCATGCAGATTATCAGTATACACATTCGAAAATGAATTTTTAAGTCCTATAAATAGTGAAATTTTGCTATCTTTCTGCTACTTCAGAGCTCAGTTGTGGACTGTATGTCATAATAAAGGTCAAAACACTCTTAGATTGGACAAAAAAAGATATGGGGGGGCACACAGAGGCCCTCAAGACCTGGAAGTGACGCTACAAGAGCCCTTAAAATGATGGGGGTAGGGAGAAAAATTCAAGAAAAGAACACCCAGAATGCCAAAAAATGACAACAAGAGACACGGGAGTCATGGAGAGAGGACTAGTATGTAAAAAAGTGCTGTTCCGAGGCTGAAAGCCAAACAAAAAGCTCTCCTCTCAATTTTTCGCTGAAAAAAACTTTAAACATGTTTTTCTCAAAACCTGGTGTTTTGACACTATTTTGCTGTCTCTCCCTTTTTGTTTCGAAACCAATTCTGACCAAATTTGGTATACATCATTTTCACAACAAGATTGAAAAAACGTACATTTGCGCGTTCCATTCGGTTGGTAAGTTTTAGAGAAGAATGGGTTTTTAGTATGAAAAAATGGTGAAATCTGAATTTTCGTTACATGGCATTTTCCTAGAAAATTTTCTATTGCACGGGAAGGGCTAAAAATGGGTAACATTTTAGATATTATGTCAAATAATATGTTCCCCAAGTTTTATCAAGTTCCGTTGAAATTTGGCGGAGGAGATAGATTTTAAAATCAGTCAATTTAGAGATGCCAAAATTCAAGATAGCGGCATTGCCATGGCAACCGTATTAAAAAACTGTTTTTTTTCACTGGTTTTCCTCTAATTTGAACATGCTGAATTCAATGGAAAAGGTTAAAATAGTCTATCTTTAACAATAAAAAAAAATCATCTCCAGAATGCGCCCTCCCCTCCTCCCCCCCCCCTAATTTAAAACAATGACAACAACAGCAAAATATGTATGTATATGTGTGAAAGATAGTTATATAGTTTTTTGTAGGCCTGATGCTCACACTCATGTCATCAAATTACAGTCTGACTTCTATCAAATTGTTCGTGACTTCAGAATGAGAATGTGAACTCAAACTTGACTTCAAAATATGATAATGATGCCAATCTACATTTCCTGGCAATGTTAAAATGGATATAAAAAGAAATTTATACAATATCAAAAGAAATGGCATAAACATTTTATTGACTGAGGAGTGCATGTGAGATTAAACCTGGTGATAACAATTGAATGAAAACAATAAATTAGAGAATTACTAGGTGCTGGTCTAGTTTCAATATCAGAAGCAAGCGTGGGCTTAAGAAACTGTGATATCAGCAATATGATCTTCCTCTTTTTTATACAGAAAGTCAGTACAGTATAATCTATTATTATATACATATAATTATACCAAAATTCACCCAAACAGATTGTTAAGTACCTTTGCTGAACTACTGAACTTTTGTTGGCAGAAATTTAATATGAAGGCATGTTTTTTATTCTTTGAATGACTACAAATCTTCTCTCTTCCACTTCAGCCAAGAGAGTCCTGCTCCTATTGCACCAGAAAGTTTCAAATCAGCTGGTAACTTTGGACAGCACATCCATGATTATCCTCACCAACAAAAAATTGGAGAAACTAGTCAGAAAATATAGAAAATCCTGTCCTTTGGAACGTGGTGATTTGTAAGACTTATGACATGCAAATGGCAATATTTAAAAATGAAATGTTTTTGATGACTTGGAACAAAATTTTATCACATATATTTAATTTCAGCGTTTTGTTTGTTAAATTTTTAAAAATTTCCACTTCATTACGACGATTTTTTAAACAATAATGTAAAGCTAAAACAATATGTATTAATTGGGTTTCACAATAAAAACTTTTGAATTTGTTCAGGATTTGATGAGAAATTTCAGAAGAGATGAATGAATGGGTTAATTAACATAATTTCTGCTCCTGATTTAATACTTCATTTCATTTGAATAATTTATATGAATCATGACTTCAAATTTTCAATGATCACTGAAAAAAAAAAGATCCATCTTCTCTGAGCTGTCATTTATTTGAAACAAAAATACTAACTCACTGAAGTCAACTTAATCAGTATCATAAGTTTAGAGTGCTTGAGACTACACATTACAAAGGGCAGTCATTTTAATTAAGACATTTATTAATTACTTTTTTTTTTTGGTTTTATATCACAATGGAATATGTTTTTAAAATGAATATGTTTTCTCCTGAATGTCATAGCCACCAGGCTGTGAGCAAATTCTCAGTGTTCATAACTGGCATTGTCAATCTTTGTCTCCATTGTCAGAATTGTCTCACAACCTTCTCATGATCTTTTAGCTACATCTGTTCTTTCATACAGTTTGTGTTGAGCTTCTCTTCCTCTCCATATGATAATTTAAATGAATGTTCACATTTTTTTTAATCAGTCATAACATAGTTGCAAACACAATTTGATTCATTTTGATATCTTTACCCATTTGACACATTAAATAAATGTTAAAAGAAACAATTAAAAATTAAAGAAAAAAAGCTCTTACCCATTTGCCATCTTTTTCCAAACCTTTCTATAAGTAAATGTTTCTTTTTTAACTTTCCAGTTATATTTTATGAATACAGTGTATTACTTTAAGTGTCCTGTTGCAAAAAAGAAAAATATTCCAGCACTGCATATCATATGCTTTTTAGCTTGTAAATTGAAGTGCTTTAGTACATTTCTGGAAATATAATCAATAGCATGATAGAAGAATTCAGAACATGGATATATAAATTGATTTTGAAAATCTTTGTGGATATATGTGCATACCATAGTGGTACTTCAATTATTAAATTATTTTCTAAAAATAATCACAGTATTTTTGTTTGGTGTTTGCAAGAATATGTGTCAGCTTTCTTTTTTTTTTCACATTTGTGTGTGGGATAGAGAGCCAAGGGTTCACAATAATAACTAAAGTATTGAAAATGTATATCCCTTCCATGTCCTATGTGAGTAACTTGTTTTGTTTTGGTATTTTTACTTTTTTTTTTGTTTCTTTCCAAAGGCCATGAGCTCAAAATAAATCAGTGTTAACATACTTACTGGTTGTTACACAGAAAATATATCCTTCCTCTTTCTCACAGATTGGTTTATTTTATTTCTATGTGACTTAAAACAAATAAGGATAGCTTCAGTCTAATCTTTAAGGTGAATGTGTTGCGAGATATCCAATGATCTTGTTAACTTAAAAACTACTCAATGCATCATAATGAAAAACAGCACAGAGGATTGTTGGATAATCATCATTAGTCCAATATGCACAAACAAATGTGATTCATTCATTGTTCTTGAGATGTAATTAGTAAATCACGAACACCTAAGATGAAGAAATCATTTTCACTGAAGTGGCACATTGGATTGAACTACAAGCATGACAATGACTTTTTCACAGAAAGAATAGTAGTCACATCTCCAAAACCTTGAGCATTTCATGATTATTGTGTTTCATTTATACTACATCCTGATGAATTACTGACAGTCCATAGATGAATTTTCATGCACACAGAGTGTTGTTGTTGTTTTTTTTTGTGTATGTGTGTGTTCTTTTTTTCTCACACAATAAACTGGATGAAGGAGTTGGATACAATGACTGAAACTAGTCCGATATATACACAAAAGGCTTTCTTGCTGAGGCTATGTTATACAATATAACAAGTCAATTAGTATCTCCTTGATGTAAACAAGCCTCAGCTTCAACGAAACAGCGATCATTAAGTAGGCCTGAGCTTTAATCTGGAAACGTTTCACAACACTCCATGAAACACAACAGTTATCAAGTATATAGCTTCATGTCACTTAGTCTTGCAGAACACCTTACGCCAAACATCATATATTGTTTGCGCTCAGGTGTTTATTGAGCATTTGTTTGTTAGTTTGTTGTTTGTGTTGGGGTTTAACGGCACATAAGCAGCGAAACCGGCTATATTGTGCTCAGTACGGTAAGATACGTTTACGCGTCAAGAAGAAGAGAGCAAAGAGAGCGGGACAGAAGACAAAAACCACCTGGTGAGAAAGAAGAGATGTCACCCATGTTTCCGTTCAAAAGCCACATCTCTTCTTTTCGTCCTGCCTTCCTTCTCTCTCTGTCCGCGCCTCTGTTCATTTTCGCACCTATCCTCTGATAAGATGAAATTAGTCCACGTTGCTTATCTCCTCTCTCACTGTTAGGACGCGACATGTTAAAAACAACCTCTCATTTCGCCATAGTGAACCACGGGTTGGATCAAGTACCCAGGCCTAATATCGCCACCATACAAACTTTTGGGCACAGTCTGTTGTGTACATACACCTAGGCTCCATTTTTGTTATCGTTCATAACTTTGGTATGCCAATTTAGCATCAACGTTATCGTGGTAATGAACATACCGGTATTATAGCACACGTCAGGGTAGGAGTAGTGCGAAATGTTTCAGCTACCTGTCCGTATTCCTACATAACCCGGTTATGTTCTGTGTTTGTCATTTGAAATCAACTGGATATTGAACTTTAGAGGTTAGATTAAGTCAGTGGCCCTGACGCTTCCCCCATCCCTTTTGTGTTTCTAGCAAACCCCGTCCCGTCTCCCATTCCCATGTTATGTCTTTCCACCATTGTCCTTTCGTCAGAGTGTTTTTACTGTCACTGTCCATCTACTTTCTCGTCCAGGCCATCTCTGCTCTCTGTTTTTTGTCGCATTATTTTATGCCTCATATCTTCTGACTTCGATTTGCTCTCTTATACTTGAGCACTACTGTTCCATGTTACTTGACTTGAACGGTCGCCAGATGCTTAAACATCCATCAACTAATCTCCCTGTGCCTAATTAAAAATGTCTATAAGAATAAGAAATATAAGTTTTGTTAGAGGAAATGCACCATAGTATGCAGTAATAAAAAGAAACTCAAAACTGAAAGTAGAGAAGGATTGGCCGGGGTATATCGGAACCGTGTCATCCCTGCTCCAAACTGACCACTATGACATCCCATTTGCTTTCAGAATCTTGGAAACAATGCTTTCAGAACAATATAGCAAAAGAATCAACTCATTCAGCAAGGCTTGAACTTAAGTTGGCACCCTCCCCCCCCCCCCCCCCAAAAAAAAAAACAATGACTGAAGCAAATTGTCGTACGAGCGTGACAAAATGCCACTGATATACTGGCAGCTGACAAGGAATCTGCAGAAAAATCCTAAGGCAAGGATTCAGCGATTTGAGCGTGCCGTCGGAATTGTGATTGCTGCTGTATTCCTGATAATTATAGGGAGCCTTTGATTCACTTCGTCCCCATCTGAAAAAGCCCAACCGACGGATCGGCAGATGAGTGCTGCTCCACAGTAGAAATCAACTATTCATCATCGATAGAATAGATTCTAAATAAATAAACAAAAATAAACAATGAGGTATAATCAGATTGACAATCAATCACAAGAACCCTGTCTGGAGAAAACAGTTGTGGGATTAGCCATTGCACAGGGAAATAATACTGAACTAAATTTGGAGGTTCATGAACAGATCTAGTATTGAAAACCCAAATCAGGATGATCTGTCCATCTGACTGAAGCTGTACTTCCGAAAGACAGACTGCCTCTGATACACATAGCTTCTCGATGTTATCTTCTCATCCACGGCCTCTAGGCATCGTGCATTTACCGTCCGTCCAGGCTGTACTACGATAAATCACATACAAAGACCGAGGGAACGTCTCTTTCCAATCTTCCGTCCCTTCCCTCCAGCAATCTATAGCGATTAGATCCATATTATATTACAGATACGACCAGGTCGATGAAGTTTGGGTTAACTTCTCCACCTCCTTCTTAACTCCCAAAAGGCAAAGATAAAAGAAAAAAAAACCACCAGAACCAGTTTCAGTTGCGTTAAAATGAGCAGACCACAGATCGGAGGGCCACAGGGTATCTGTAAATGAAGTCGATTACCGTAGCCGGTGTCTCTGTTATCTCTATCTACCCGTGTTGGGGTTTTGGAGGACGCTTCTGCTCTCCGGCTCCACGATAGCCCGATAACCCTTTACTCAAGAAGGCAGACACGGTTCTAAATCACTATTGTATTTTTTTTCATTCTAAATGATCATTATTAAATTTTAATTAATTAAAATAAATTATTAGTGTTAATTTACCTATACAATAGAATGATAACTTTTTGTCGATGAGATGAAAGATCACCCCTTCCTTTCGTTCTCACGACTATATCTTTTTAAAATACAGGGTCTCATCTTGGAACATTATAACTCGTGTTCATGCATATATTTGCAATGGTCTTAACATAACATTAACATAAAGCTTGTCCCCCGCCCTCCATGCTATTTTTGTTATGATGTATATAACAAACACAATTAGGCATTTTGACCACAGCCAAATTACTTTCCTTTTGCCAAATACAAGATGTATTTTAGAGGTACGAGACAAACATTGTAAAGAAAGAAAAGATTGCATTTGAGCTTAGTCTTGTTGCTTAAAACACGAGTAACAAAAAAATATGAAAAATTCATCACGTCATGAAAATATTTTTCTTTTGTTTTTTCTTTGTGGGAAAGGAGGGGGGGGGGTCATTGCGATTAAAAAAAAAAAAAAAGATGTATCCTTCAGATGTAGCAGTAGGAACAAAAATGTGTTTTTCCTTTTTTTTTTTTTTTAATGTTTGTCCTCTTCTACTTGGCGCAGGGAATAAATTAGTTAGCTGAAAAAAAAAATGATTCGTATTCTGTTGACAAGAAAATTGTCAGCTGATCATAATAATCATCCACAACGGCCTTTGCTGAAAAGTTAATTATTCCTGTAAAAATCCTTTCGCATTGTAAACCAAGTTCAGTACCTTCGGTTTGACTGCCAGCTGTGGTACATAGAATGGAATAGGTCTACATCATAAGCGCCTATCCTCAGGTTGGAAGATATGCCAATACATATGCAATGTCTGATTACTCAGCCATCTCAATACTCGAAACGAATTATAGATAAATGGTTTGAACACTCGCAGCTTTGCTGCCTAAAGATCTCGGCGACCGGAACGCGACGAAGAGTGACATTGCTCCAGCCACGTTGCACCCTATCTACACGTCACTACATCTCGTGTCGTAGTAAACATTATTGACAATGCACAGTTCTCTCACTGCTGTGCTTATGATGATCTGTACATAAAAATTTGCTTGATAAAGTTGATTGCACTATGTGTCAGTTAACGTCCTTTGACACAGTTCAATTCCAACCTTAAGGAAAACTGTCGGCTCCTCGGAACACAATGCATCTACAACCAACGAGTACGGCAATAATAATGGATTACAAAATTTGAAGAAAGAATGATGACTAGTGAACGCAACGAATCTCATCATTAGCACCTTGCATTTAGGTATACATGTGCTGTTTACAAAGTCAATCGGAAGTTCTTTGCAATAGTGATTTCATTCTGGACCCTTGGATTACTTCCCATCAAGAAATAACTGTTTTCACACAGCTGCAAGTATGAAGGTTTTGATGTTGAGAAAAACACTGAGAACGATATTATACATTTAATTTCTCTCTCTCTCCCTCATCTCTCCTTCTCTCTCAATCTATCTATCTATCTATCTATCTATCTATCTATCTATCTATCTATCTATCTATCTATCTATCTATCTATCTA
>JBCEWB010769724.1:0-16590 GCA_039654565.1 Peronia peronii | reverse complement strand
GTGTGTGTGTGTGTGTGTGTGTGTGTGTGTGTGTGTGTGTGTGTGTGTGTGTGTGTGTGTGTGTGTGTGTGTAGATTACTCAGATTAGTTCTCATGCTTTCACTGGCTTGTTACTTCTCAATCCTGTATTCTCTTCAGTTCCATATCAGTTTGCCAGCCGTCCTTTTCACATCACTTGAATTCACTCACCTTTCCCATTCCTCACTCCGCACCGCTCACACGACGTCCACCATCAGTTTCCTCATTTGTAATGTTGGTAATACAATAGTGTGTTGCTGTTATTTATGTGTTTTGTTAACAGAGGAAGATCGTAGCGATCGAATGATCTCGCATTTACACATCCTACCCGGCCCCTGTTAACCTTTCCTCAGACTTGTTTGTTAATATTGAACGGTATCTATGTTATTTGTTTGGGGCTCTTCATTTGCATATATTTTTACAGTGGACCTCATCTGTTTTCTACTCACACATTTACAACTCAATAATTTGACTTCTTTCTAGTGTGTTTTAAATCTTCCACGTGTTTTTCTTGCATCTGACTTCGTCGCCTACCTTCTTCCATTTACGTTAGAATAACTGATCCATTGACTACGTTAGACCGAATGTATGTTAAATTTTAGTGGGTCTGAAAGTTCCTTTTTCAATCACTGTATCAACTATTAGCATTTATTTATTTATCCCCCCCCCCCCCATAATGTAATCGTTAACACTATTATAGATTATTATTTGGAAAGAATCCAGGCTCAGTAGGTTTAAAATCATCAAGGAGGAGAGGCAGGACGTCTTGGGGAAGATTTGCTTTATTATTGCTGATATACAAATACATCGAATTCGGCTTGTTAAAATTAGAGGAAATGGAAAGAAAAAACAAACAAACAAACAAACAAAAAACATTGCCTTCAACGGTTGCCATAACAACGCCCTATCTGGGATTTTTGGCTTCTGTGGCACTCATATCGTTGAAGTTTATCTCCTTTGTTAAAGGTCACTGTAACTTGATGAAACCTATTCTTCCTGTCGTCATGATAATTATTATCTAAAATAGTACATATTTTCAGGCCTTCATGTTAAAGATATGTTATATATATATATATATATATATATATATATGAATGAAGACTTCGAACAAGACAGTCAAGATTCACCGACTGAAAAGATCAATATTATGATGTAAAGTGGAAATCGCCTCACTTAGACTGTAGAACACGACATAAGCTTAATACCAGAGGAAAAGCTGAAGAAAGCCAAGCCGTTGATGGCAGAGGAGATAGATATTCTCCCAGTGATGACAGAGCGGGAAAAGACAGAGAAAACTGGTCTCCACAAACAAAGAGAAACAAATTCCCCAAGTATATGAAGGGAATTCAAAAGAAATTGAAAGAAAAATAAATATCTTCACACTACAAAGTCAATATCAGACTGGGAAAAGATAAAATAGAACAACAAACGTGTTCGAGGAGAGGTGCATTAAACCACACACCACACGCTCACACGCACTCACAGACACAAACAAATGAAATTGCTCTTTCAAAAGGAGCAGATAGCTAAACTACCTCAAAGATCTGTTTGATGTTGATGGACCCTAACCGCCACCACCAGACAGCTTTCAGGGACCGCCAAAAAATTAACACTAAAGATCGACCTCGTCAGCAAGAGAACAACAAATAAACAAATAAAAACAAAGAGGGGGGGGGGGCGGGGGAGGGGAGCAAGCTAGATCTAATGCCAAATGCATTAATATTGATTGATTAACAGAAAATATTAAAAACATCAGTCGATTACGCAATCGAGGAACTCATTTTTTCTAAAAGGCAGCATTGGCTCGGGAACTACTCGTGGACGTTCACACTTCGCCCAAAATCAACAACTAACAAGTAATAAGAATGTTATTTTTTCTTATCCCTGAGTACAGAAAGCTGCGTTAGCTCCTCATATACACGTCTTGGGCACGCTGACAAACCATCTTCACTGTGAACATTTCTGTTTCCAGAAAAAAAGAGTTTCACTCTTAACTATCTTTTCATATATGGGGGAGGGGGGGGGGGAGGGGGGGATGCTTTTGCTGTTTTTTTTCTCTTCCTTTTCTTTTATGGCTCAAAATTTGGTGGAAGTAACGAGTCTACATTTTTGTTGCTTTAATAATCCTTCTAGTTTAATGTTCTGGTTTTATAACACTTCTAGTTGACGCTATTTTCATTGAAACACGGACACCAGCTGGAGACTCCGGGAGACATACAGTTAGGGAAATAAGCCCCTGAGCCAGGGCGGAACATCAGCAAAACTGAGCCGTGAGAACATCTCCGGCCATCACTGGCTGTGACCCCCTGGCCAGGTTCGGCTTTTTTTTTTTTAGCATAGGTTGTTTTTTTTTTTTTTCCAGACAAAGACCTGTCGAGATAACCACCAGGAAGGAGGTTGAAAGACGAAATAAACCAAGCAAGCATTTTCGTTGACCTCACAAGGGCCTTTGACACAGTGAACGGAGAGGCACTATGGATCATCCTTGGAAAACTAGGCTGTCCCAGAAAGTTTGCCCAGCTGATCCACCTGTTTCATGATCGATAGTATGGAGGACCTCATTCGGTCCAACGGCGACATCTCAAAGCCATTCGAGATATCCAACGGCTTGAAGCAAAATTGTGTGCCTGTTCCGGTCCTTTTCACACGCGTCCTGAACAATGCAGTACATGATCTCGAGAAAGGGGTGGACCTGAAGTACAGGCTGGGTACTGATTTCTGGAGACTGAATTCAAGACCAAGACGCTGGAGCAAACTGCTGCTTGAAGCCGATGACTGTTCTCTCGTGGCACAATCACAGTCTCAACTCCAGATCATTGTCAACAGATCTGCAGAGGCCTGTCAGCTTTTTGGACTGACCATCAGCTTCGATAAGACCGAGGTCCTCCACAACCCATTCCAGTTCCCACACCACTGCCTCCTGAGAACTAGATATAGGGCACCTAGCTTAAGGTCGTTGACTGCTTTAAGCACCTGGGGAGCGCCATCTCATCTGATGGTTCTCTCGACAAGGAGATAGCAGCACGCATCGGCAAGGTAGATCAGTCGCTGGGTCGCCTCCGCTCCCGTGTGATGACACACAGAAATATCAGATCTGAGACCAAGATCACAAGAGCTGTTATGCTGACAAATTTTCTGTATGGCTGTGAGACCTGGACACTGTACCGCAAACAACTCAAACAGCTTGAACGTTTTCACATGTGGGCTTTCCGTTCGATCATGGGGATAAAATTGTGGGACAAAGTGATAAACTTAGAGGTTCTGGACAGAGCTGACAGATTCTGTCAGCATCGAGGCCATGATCGTAAAGGCTCAGCTTCGCTGGACTGGTCATGTGATCAGAATGGACGAAACTCGCCTTCCATGTAAGATCCTATACGGGGCTCTCTCTGGGGGCCACAGAAAGACTGGTCGCCCCAAAAAAACCTACAAAGACTGCATCAAAGACAGTCTGAAACACTATGGTATCTCTGCAAGAGAGCTAGAAACCTGCGCAGGGGACAGATTGAACTGGCGTGCCTTGACCCACAAAGCTATCATCTCCTGTGAGGAAAACCGGCAAGAGAAAATCTCCAGCGCCAGGGAGAGAAGAAAGGCCTCTGCAAAGCTCCAATGTCCACCTTGCCCCTGAGTGTGCACCTCCAGGATTGGACTGGTCAGCCACTCCCGAATCCACGAACGAAGAATACACAACTGACATCGTCGGATCCCGATGGTCTACGAACAGTTTAATGACACGTTGATAATATGAACATTCTTTTACATCAGTCTGACTGCGACTATTGGAGCTCACTGGTTGTCGGACTGTTAGTCTACTTTGCCAGAAAAGTCCCCCACTGATCTCTGTGTTGTCAGCTGCGGGCTGACCTAATCATACGTTGGGTTCTGACATTTGTCGTTTCATTTGTGTCTGGTCTGTTTGTGTTTTTGTTTTCTGTTGTTGTTTTTTGTGTTTTTCATCTTTATGAACATAGTGATACAGCAGATTGTCTTTGAATGTTATGGACAATTATATTTGACTATGGACATTTATATTTGAATAGAGAAAATAATTAAACAGTGGTGAATGAAGCCATTTTGTTATCTTAAGACAGAGGTGTCGCATAGGCACGCCAGCCATTTTCAATGACTCTCAGTTATCAAAGGGCCAATTATACACAGACCAAGGCCTTCTTTGCTTCCGGATCCTTTTTATAGCCTACCACCGGAAGTGGCGGTCTGGTTCCGCGTGACAATGTGGTTCTAATGAGGCCAGAGAATGGCGTCAGTTCAACAAGAAAGAGTGTGTGTGAGAGACAGAAGTGGTAATACTATGGGTGGTTGGAGAAACGGATAATTTGAGAGGAGAGAGCGCAAGACAAATTGTAAGAGAGAGAGAGAGGGGGGTGAGAGAGAGAGTGAGCGCAGGAGCGGGAAAGGAATCGGGAGAGAAGATGAGAATAAGCAGAGAATACCATAGGGCTGATCATTAATGGGATTGGAAAACCCATTATCAGTGACTGCAAATGCCTGATATGTCAAAATGTTCTCCTGCCATTAAGTAGCCCTAAAGTTCGCTTTATGTCAGATAGAGCAGGAAGGAATAGCTGACAAGACTCAGCCCGCTAAATTGCGTATTTCGCTTGAACATTCAGAGTGTAAGTTCAAGGAAAATTGGCGGGGTTATGGCGGAGTTCGAATTTCCTCAAGCAGGAAGATCTAGGTTTTTGTCCTAGATATCAACCATCGACAGTCTACTGTGACATGGTCAATACGCCATGAGAAACAGTTTCAGACTGAGAATAACAGTTTGCATGGTTTATGTAAAAATATAAGTTTACAGTTTGTCTTGTCTTATCTTTGCTTTGCGTCATTTGGGCGCTTTTTGGATATCTGTACAACAACGTCTTTCATTTATCACAGTTGTATGCTAGGGTTTGGGTCTTTACAAGAGATTCTCTCGTCCACTCGGCTATGTTGTCCGTCCTCCATTTCTTGTCTTCCTCTTTATCCGCTCCTCCCTCCTCAACCCCCCCCCCCCAATCCCCCCAATCCCCCCAATGGTAGTTTAGAGTAAGTGGAGAGAAAGAAGAAAGAGAGCGGGAGAGAGAGAGAGAGAGAGAGAAAAGGCAAAGAAACAGACAAAGACGAAAGGAAGAAAGAAAGAGTGAGTGTGAGGAGAAAGAGAATTGGAGGGAGGAGGGAAAGATGGATTCAGAGGGAGGAGGGAAAGATGGATTCAGAGAGAGAAGGAAAGAATCAGCATTCTGGACAGACAAAATCGAAAGATAGATGGAAAGGAGGAAGAGGGAGAAAAACAGGAAAGAAGAGACTGGGGTATCAAGAAGTACAAGCGACAGCTAATTACAAACAGGTGAATCAGATCAGATGTTGCAGAGGAGAAACAGAGAGAGAGAGAGAGAGAGAAAGGGACAGGGAGAAAGAGAAAGTATTTGAAAGAATGAGGATGAAGTCGATAAAAAGAGAATGAGTGAGCCAGAGAGAGAGAGAGAGAGAGAGAGAGAGAGACAAAGAGAAAAATGGACAATGAGAGATAGGAACGTAGATAGAGAGAGAGAGAAAGGAAGAGTCGGAGAACAAATAGAAAGCTGGAGAGGATTACGAGAGAGAGAAAGGGATGAAAAAAAAAGAGATTAGAACACAGGGAAGCAGGAGTAACGATTAACGAGACACATTTGAAAATGATCCGAAAAGACAGAGAAAGGGAGCGTGACAGAGAGACGGAAAGAAAAATGAGAAAAAGTAATCTAAGACATAAAGAGAGAGAACAAGAGAGAGGAGGGATGAGAACGAGAGAGAATGAGAAAAGTAGCCGAAGAGAGAGGAGGGAAAGAAAGAGAGGAGTCAAGACTCAGCAACACAAATAGTCCACATATTGAGGAATATGGGCAAAAGGCTAGAGAAGATCCAGACAGATTGAAAGAGGAGATGGAAAGAAGGAGATAAGAGAGCTTGTAACTTGGGGCACTGGCTAATAACCAGCAGATGAAATAGTTCTATTAAAACACAGGTGAAAGGGAGGAAAGGGAAATAGAGACGGTGTCAGAGAGAGAAAGAATGAATGTGAGTGTGCCAAAGAGAGAATGAGTGAGCCAGAGAAAGGACAAAGAGAGAGGGGAAAAAACAGAGAGTGATAAAGAGAGACGAAGTAATTGAGAAAGAAGATGGAGAAAGAGTCAGAGAGAAAGGAGATTCGAGAGAGTGGATACGAAAGTAGAAGATGGAAAGATGTACAGAGAGAAGGGAGGAGGGGAGAGATTAGAGCACCAGGAACTAGGAGAAACGGCCAGCAACTAACACGTGAAACAGATCCATTAATCCTGAGAGATCTTCTCCCCTCTCCCATCAAATGACAAGATCTCTTTTCTCCTCCCTGGCCTAATCTGGTCAGGCCAGAAGGCCATGAAAAGCGGGGAGAGCCAGATGGCCTCAGTTTTTCAATAAAACTGCCACTTGGAACCCTTTGTCCAGGAGAGGTCGAGAGTACAGATCGATACAACAGCGATTAGAAAAGGAAGGGAAAACAGAGAAATGCAGGGGTGGGTGAAAGAGGGTGGGGGGCGTCAGGTGTGGAAATTTGAAACTCATTTGGAGTTTTTCATTCACCAACTGAAGATATTTTGAGAAATTCGGTCACATTTCTACTATTCTAAAACCTTACTGGTGATATTTTGTGCACAGATGGCACTGGTTCATTTCATAATGACTGATGATTTTGTTCCTCTAGGTCAGAACTGGCTAGAAAATTGAGAATTTTATCAATAATTTTATTTACTTAATCAACTGAAAATATTTAATCAATTTTTCAGTTGATTAATTCTTCAGATTTGTTGTTGGTTTATTTTGATGTATTTAGCTAGTTGCTAGTCAGCCGTCAATGTCTTGATTTTCAAGATATTTTTATTTGAAAAGTATAATAGTAACGATAACAAAGAGAGAAAAAAAGGAATAGAGAAAATGAGAAGGAGAACCATACAAAAAGCAAAGAGAAAAAGAGAGAATGGAAGAGGCCGCTGTCTGTTTCTTAAGCCTTTTAATCCTAAGAAAGCAGGATTATCTCGGCTTTAGTGGCTGTCTGTTTTTGCTGAGAAATTTTTTGGGTAGAAATTTGGAATTTGGAAATTTTGCCAGAACATCGGTACTTTGTCTACTCTTCATCGATTTTGAACTGCCAAGGGTTCTTTGACGTGCATAACGTATACACGGAATCTCCGAAATGCACCCGCCTTTATCCGAAAAGGCTAGACATCGCGCGTCCCTAACCAAAGGAAACCCGTTGACCGTGAAGTCACCGAAAGATGCAGGTTTTTGATCTACGTGTCTTTCCAATCCCCAATGGGAGGACCCGCCAGTCGCACCCACAACCTCAACGACCTGAGCTGTTTTCACCGTGGAGCAGACGTCAAATTTCGTAGCCATGGCAACCCTCTGGAAGACATCGTGAGGAGATAACTGGTGAAGAACCAAAATGATTCGAAAATTTGGCCAGTAACATCAGGTAATTCAGTTTTTAACACACCGAGTGCTACAGATTCTTGTTTTGTTTCTTTTAGTGCGTTCAATTAATTGCTATAGACAGTCTGTCTTAAGTGACATTTCTGTACAATGGTGATGATGTTGATGATAATGACCAGCTCGAGATCTGTTCGTGATGAAACTTCACCTACTGATAAGTTATGTTTAACATATATTTTAAAAATGTTTCGCTATATTTGTTTTCTACCACTTACTGCCAGTCACTTGCTCAAATACTTGTATCTCTCACTTCGAGACGTCCGCAGAATCCGCTCCAAGAGTCTTTTTCATAGTGATCTGTTGATAACGACTAAATCATAAGCCATCATATTCAAGACTTCCAGGGCTCCTAAACAAAGATACCTAAGTTTCAATGATATTATAATTTGAACGTGTGACTTGTTGCATTTTACACTTGTGTGATTTCGATAGCTAATGAGTAAATCTATTTAATAATTAAAATGTAAATACATTATTAATGTACTTATTTTTAAGCATAAATTTCATCGAGATGTTACATGAAAAAGATAAGGCTAAAGTGACTTAGGACATCTCATTCTAGCCAAATAATACCTTCATTTATCCTTCACGTATTCCTTGACTTTTCCATATATGTCTTTAGTGCCTGTGATACAGAGGCCAACAATCTCCTCGAATCTCCTCTAACTCTGTCTTCTGTCTATTACCTCAGATGTTGCTATCCCATCTCTTCTTTGACCTTCCGCGTCTACAGCAGCTTCTGACCGTGACTTGTGTGATGGGTTTAGCAAAGCCACATCCTCATACTATTTCCACTTTCGTTTTCGTTTTTGGTTTTTTCTTGTTAAACGCAATAAGGAGAATCTTATAAGGTCCCATAGCTTCAAAGATCCTTTTTCAGGCCCCTTTATTTGCTCCATGTTTCTGTGGCTTATATGCCATATGGTATATGTATTGGTTTGTAGACGGGCTAAAACAAGAATGTATGTAAAAACGTACAGTGATTCGCTATCACAGGCGCCATCTCTAGTTTAGAGTAGCTGCATGGGTGTGTGTGTGTGGGGGGGGGGGGGGGGGAGGAGAACAAGGAAGGGAGCGCCCATGTGATTTCTCTCTCTCTCTCTCTCTCTCTCTGCATGAACCACTCTGGTATACCATCCCCATTTCCAGTTGGTTTTGCTTTGAACTTTGTCGGCAGAATGGTACGGTTTGTCTATGCTCGTAGATTCCAGCAATTTACTCAATAAATGTCATCAGTTTTCCTCCTGAGGGCTTCATTCGATCAAGGTTAGCGGAGAGAAACGAAGCACTTCAAACCATTCAGATAATTTAAAAACTGGGTCAACGGGTTAACCTTTTCTGTCCTCCAACCTCCTCCATCCCCTCATCCCTTCCTCCCCCCCCCCCCCTCCCTTTCTCTCCCTGCCTTGGAAGAAATTTTATTGTTTCATTGATTTGGCCATTTTTCTTTTCCCCCCCCCCCCCCCCTGGCTTCACCCCAACCCCCCGTTTTGTACCTGTCACATAGACTTGTAAAGTAATTCATTTCACTATTGCCTTTTATGTGGAGATAAAGGCTCGACTGTTACAAACTGAGTAGATATATTGTAATATTTTTGTCTAACTCTGACACCCTTCCCTTTATCCTCATATAAACCACATTCCTCCACCCCTTCCATCCATCCTCACCCCGTGCATTCCCAACAATCTCCGGACACAGGTTTCTCGCTTGATTACAACGAACTATTACTCCCCAACAAAATCACATTATCTCAACGTTGATGCTGAGAAATAACATTTGAGAGATAAAAAATAAATTCATGAATTCTGTAATCTTTTTGCATAAATCAGTCAAAGATGAAGTCAAAGTTCAGCATTTCAAAGCCAAGCGCACCACGCAATGTCTTTGAATCATGCAACCGTACAAAGCAATACTTTGCAAACAGCCTAAAATTTTGCTGCACGCATGCTCGACTTTGGCACCCCGTCTCTTTCACATTGTTTCAAAATTTCCGGCCTCTATTTCCGACACTGGTTTTCTTAGAATTGTTTCTTTTTTCTTCATAATGTTTTTTTCTGTGAGATGAGGCGAGGAGTCGCGATATATTTGTAAACCCTATAGAAAGAAGGCATTTTAATAACTTGATTGAAAGGCGCAGCTGCATTGGCGGATATGAAGGAACAAAGACAAAATTGTTATGAATTCATAGTCAATCTAGATGCAGATTCGAAGTAGCGTTTTTCATGGCAAAAAGAATATTAACTGGAAAAGAGAAAACTTGACATGTTGGTGTCTGCCGTATTCCTAACAAGCGTTTCCCACAAGGAAACTGACAACAAATCTCTCTGACAAACCGGTGTCCTGGCTAAAGTTCAGAGTCATCTTGTCCATTTTAGCTGTTTACAAAATTTAGACAAGTGGAAATACAGAATTAGAAATGGAGGATTTTATTTTTTTAATGGTAATTGTGTAATACACTTTTGCAGTTTTCAATCTAGTTTTGAGGAAAACGGTCCAGTGCTTGGAAAAACGAGAGTAATTTTCTATCAGTTTTTCTCCCTGAGTTCGGTTTTCAATAGGTTGAGAACTTACACATAATTGATCCTGAGCGTTTCAGACTCATGCAATTTAGATGGCATTTTATTCTGTCTGGACGATGATTTTTTATAGCCAGAACTGGGGCAGAAATCAGCGTTATCAGAAATATGAATGCCATGAAGCAGAGACAACACAATACAGTAAATTTAGTAAAGTATTAATAGTATATTAATCATGGTATTCTAATGCGTTATCGACTCTAAAAGAACTCTTTAGGCCAACTGAAACTTCATTCTGATTTGAACAGATTTTTCAGTGTATTCGACTTGTTTGCCTGGGGAACATGGGTTTTCGAAGATAGAACCAGATCAGGGGTTGGTGAGTGGAGAAAAAATACTTTCTCTAGTAGCAAAACCAGTAGGACAGAGATACTGTAATGAAAGCTGGTGAAATCATAATAAGGTAAATTGCCCCAGTCTGATACACAATCACTCCTGGCTGGTTCAGACTGAAATGGAAAGGTTCTATGCACATCCACACATCACTAGAATTGGCCAGGACAATTCTATAAGGCACAGCTGAAGAAGGAAGAAGAAGAGGTGACAGAGAAAGAGGGCAATGTCCCCGAATGAAGGCCTGAAGCTGAGAGATGTACTCTGAGAGAGTCACCCAGAGAAGAGAGGGGGGAGGGGGGGGGGGTGACTGGAGCAAGTTGCCAGGTCATCTGTGACGCCCTCAGATCCAGCTTCCAGACTATAGAGTAAGTCAAGTTCAAGTGTTACGTTGATTTCACCTCGATCATCACATTCCATTGTATCCAATACAATGATCAGAGCGTTGCTTGTTTAGCTAGAGCTGGAGAAGCAAAGTGAAGAAGCTGAAAACCGATATAACAACAATTATAATGGGAACGAAATGAATTAACAGCAAATTGTACAGTTTGTACGTCATTTTATCCTGGTGGTGGAGGTCCTTGCTTCATCAGGATTCATTTACATTTTCAATGTTTTCATGTTTTGCAAAATTTCTTTTGAACATGTTTTTTTTTTTTTTTTTAATTGTATGTCTTCAACAAACCTGATGGAGGAATCAGGGCTAATAAAGTCGTATTGGGAAGTGTCGCTATCGGAATCTTAAAAGGCATGCTGGGAAGCCCGGCTTTGCGTGAACAAGACTTTGGAATTTATCATTTTTGATCAATTTATCTTTAGGTAAAGTTGATATAGAAAGGCATAAACATATGAATAAAAATAGCCCCTCGCAGACCTGGAACAGTTTGTTCCAGTGACAGGTAAAGGTAGTATGACATTTATGGCTTTTCCACAAAGTTGCCTTTCCTGATGAACTGTTTAGACAGAGCTTGTGCTTTATGGCAACGAGCGATATCATTTTGACACTTTGACAGAGGGGGTCATGACTCTTTGCCCAGGAGAGACTGTTGAGATTACAAATACGGTTGAGTTGTTCACTGACTATCTAAGAGACACTGGAGACTGTGGCTCATTGGATTCACGGAGCTTTTACGATTTTAACTTTCATCGAGAATATAATGAGGATAGTCCTTGTAAATTAATGGGAATGAATTACGAAACTTGCCTTTTTTAAAAAAAAATTAGTGCTAATCCTTCCATCCATCATTCCTCCCTCTGCCGTGAGTGTTTTTCTTTTTTTCATCTGAGGATTGTTCTTTGTTTTTTTGGTTTTTTTTCGCTGACCTTTGGACCTCCAGAAACGAGCTAGTTTGACAGCTTCTCTTTGTCCTTTTTCAAAACATACCTATAATATTTCCATTTTTTTTTCTTTCTGATCACAACTGATTTCTTGATTGTTGAGGCATTGAATAAACAATGTTACGAAATTTGCATCTAAGTCTGTCGATGAATTCCTAACAAAACTGTTATTTTATAGACGCCAGAATAGCTGACTGTTTCATTGAGCTTTCTGTACGTTTATGCTCAGATTGAGTTACCAAAGTACTGTGATGCATATCATAACATGCGACATTTTAAACAAAGAAAATGATTGTATCCTTTTTCTGCCTTATTACAGGAGATTTTCAAATGTGTTTTACTCGTATCGTGTACTGTGTGAGTTTGCAATATGGGACACAAGACACAAGTAAAATAAATGGAAACTCTCTTGTGTGCCAGAAAAGGGAAAACATCAATTTAAAAAAGAAAAACGGTTCTGCTTATGATGATAGTAATAAAGGGACCCTAGGATCTTCTGTGACGGTGTCGTGTAAATGTTCGATCTTAGCGATAGGGGCTCAGTGCTTTGTATAGTCAATGTCATCCTCTATGTCGATTACATACACAATAAAAATGGAAAAAATATTTTTGCCCAGATTAAGAGCGTCTTATTGCATACTTATTGTGATTCCTTGCATCAGTAAATTAATTTATGAGCTCTTCCTTAAACTGTGATAGCAAATCAAGCATCGTCAAGGCCCGGCATTCCTCCGTTACTGTCACTATGGTATCTTTTGTATTTTCTCTTAAAAATGAAGTTCATCTTAGAAAAACAAAGCATCAAATACAAAACAAAATAAAACAATTCTCAGTCCCGTTATGTAAACCAGAGACATGCTTTCTCTCTCTCTGTAATCTGATTCTTTCAATCTAAAGTTTTATTAGAGACGGCATTTAAATAGTCATGTTAATGTCTTAAAGGTATCTTCAGCTCTTGGTGTGTGAAATAATCAGCTTTTTTAGTCCAGTATTATACATACACACACACATACACACATATATATATAACTGAGTAAAGCCAAACCAATTCATTTATATATACATATTACATATATATACACACATACACACATACCCACATACACACATACATACACAGATACATACATACATACATACATACATACATACATACATACATACATACATACTTACATACATACATACATACATACATACATATATACGCATGCATATTCTCAGTCACTTATCACCCATCTATTCAGTCACCCATCCATCCATTTATCCGCCCACTCATTGAGCTATCCATCCATCCATCCATCCATCCATCCATCCATCCATCAATGTTTCCATCCATCCATCCATCCATCCATCCATCAATTCATTCATCCATCCATCCACCCATCCATCTATCCATCAATCAATCTAGCTATCAATCCATCTATCCATCAACCCAACCATCTATCCGTCGATTAATCCATTCATTAATTTATCCCTACATCCATCCATTCACTTACCCATCGATCTATGCTCCGTCAATCTTTCTCACCGTCCCTTAGTCCATCATAATGGTTGTCTGCATATCTTTTAATTTTCATCTACGTGTTCTACTTGTCAGTCTGTCTATGGACTTACAGCTCGCACTAGATCTCCAGAAACTCTGACCCCCCCCCCCCCCACCTCCACACCTCCACACACACACCCACATGACCTGGTGAACCAGACGGAGCCAAGGGAGACAAAATATAACGTCACTACTAATGCACTGAATCAGGAAGATTTACGTTACGTTCTGTATACGTCTTGCAACCTCTTGGTGGAGGTTGTCTCGTATCACGAAGAGTTTTTTTGTTTAATTTAATTGATTTTGTTTCTCAGATGATGTGTTCTTGTCTTGTCTTGACTTGAGATTAGATTCAAGCTGTTCTACATTCTATTGTCAGGACCAAATGTATTGAACTCACAGAGACATAATTGATCTAAATGAAGTGGGGGAGAGGGGGGCATGGGGACTAAAAAAAAAACGAAAACAACAAAGAAAAAAGAAAAGATTGGGAAGGAGAAAAAGAAGAAGAATGACGGCGACATAGTGGAGATTAAGCTACAGAAGACAGGACAACCATAGGTAAAGAATCTGTGGCTTAGCCTACTTTATTTGAAGTTGATGGTCGACGGTTCCCAGCTGATCTCCCCTATGGGGGGCGCGATGCTTTCGCAAAATCCTGGACATCGGCTACACAGAATATTTCGCTAAAAAACAGTCTGGAACACAATCAAGCAGCGCCGAGGACGCCATGATGAACTCTTGGCTTACTGTGAGAGGATAATACCTCAATAAATTAATGGCACTGACATGTTTCAAGACCCAACGAACTTAACTCAGACTAACACTTGTAGGCTGGTTCTGTTCTGTTTTTCCTGAGTCTTTTAGTCCTAAGATAGTAGGATTATCTCAGCTTTACTGGTTGCCTGTTCCTCGAGAGAATTTTTGTGGGTAGAAATTTAGAATTGGGAAATTTTGCTCAGACAGCTGCACTCCGCCTACTCTTCATCGATTTTTAACTGGCAAGAGATCTTTAACTTCCGTAATGTACACACAGGGCCTCCGCAATATATTGTGCTTCGCTTTTATCCGAAAAGGCTCAACGTCGGACGTCCCTACACAGAGGAAGCCAGGAGATCGTTGAATCACTGAAAAAAAAAAAACCCGCAGTTTTTCGATCCTCGTACCTTCTAACCCCCAATGGGAGTCGCACATACAACCTCGCGACGTGAGTTGTTTTTGGTTTGTTTTTTCACCCTGGAGCAGACACCAAACCACATGGTCACGGTGACTCCTTACTGGAAGGGACAACAGAAGGAACGAGAAGAAAGACTACTGGATGGAGAAATGGATGAAGGCCAGCTTTACCCTGACTTATACTCAGATTAGAAACCGGCACAGACAGAGAGAGTTGTCAAGGCAAGGGTTCTCAGTGGTGCACATAAGGATGACGAAATCCATGAAAACTGCTCCAAATGTTAGACACTAAGAAATAACGAATATTCTAGAACCTGCATCATCTGCCTAGAACCTGCATCCCCTGCAATAGTATTATCGATTATAAGACCAAACAGTTCTATTTCTGATTATTCTTTTTTTTAAAAAATGACCCTCAACCTTTACTGTCGCAGTAGTAAACCAAACTGAGATGGGGAAAACAACGACAAACAAACAAAAACAACCAGTCCTTGACCCAGCATATTGAAGAGAAGAACGACATCGAGAATTATTTTAGATTTTTTTGTTAAATCTAAGATGTTTCGTAGAATAAAATCATTAGGTTTTCGTTGTCCAGTTGTTTTTGTCTTTTTCGATGTGTATGCCCTTGGGTATTCTTTTAATTTTGGGTTTAATAAACGATTAGTACATGCAGTTTTTTTTTCTTTCTTTTTTATTTTCTCATGATCATAAGTTAAAATTCATTTGTTGTCCTTGCTTTTCCCCCCACACCATCCTTGATGGATTTATTGGTAAAACTTCAAGTTTTTGAACAGGGAAAGGTCAGTCTGTCTCTGTCGTCCCCCGTGACATGAGATTGCATAACAGTCGGGTGTTGTGCATTCGGTCTGGGAACTTTGCGCCGATTCAACTTAATCACCGTTTGTCTGCCTTTGTCTGTCTGTCAGTCTATTTGTATGTTTGTCTCTCTTAGTCTGTCGCGTTGTCCGTCACTCACAACTCGTGATCAGACAATAGTCTGTGTATCTATCCGTCTAACGCTCTCTCTCTCTCTTTCTCTTTCTCCCTCCGTAACTCACAATCGTGATCAGACAATAGTCTGTGTATCTATCCGTGTAGTTCTGTCTCTCCTTCATTCTTTCTCTCTTTCTCTCTCTTTATGCTTGAGTGTCTAAAACGTGCACTAACAGAGAGGCAACAGTATGTCTGTCTAACTCTGTCTCTCTTTGTCTGTCTCTCTCTCTCTATGTCTTTCTCTCTCCCCTTGTCTTTCTCTATGTTTTTCTTTCTTCCCATGTCTTTCTCTCTCTCTTTTTTTCTCTTTATGTCTTTCTCTCTCATCCTAAGTTGTTCTCTCTCTCTCTCTCCCTGTTCTGATCTATCTCTGCCTTTATCTCTCTTTTATGTACTCTTTCTCTCTCTCTCTCTTTGCCCCTGGTGACTTTCTCTCTATCTGTTCTTTCTATGTCTATGTCTCTCTCTATATTTCTCTGTCTTTTTCTCGATGTCTCTTTCAGTCTCATCTCACTCTTTTTATGTCTCTCGCTATGTCTCTCTCTCTCTCTTCTGTCTCTCGGTGTTTTTTTCTCCCTGTACATGTTTCTCTCTTTCTCTCCTTCTATTCTTTTTCTCTATAGACATCTTTTTCCCTCTCTGTGTTTCTGTCTCTCTCTTTATCTCTTCCTCGCCCTTCTGTCTTTCTGATTCTCTCATTCTTTCTCTATTTCACTCTCTCAGTGTTTCTCTCCTTACGTGTCTTTCTCTCTTTCTCTATGACTCTCTCACTCTCTATGTCTTTTTCTCTCGATGTCTCTGTCTCTCTCTCTATGTCTTTAATTATGACTCTCTCTCTATATATATATCTTTCTCTCTTGATGTCTCTCTCTATGTCTTTCCTTATGACTCTTATTGTCTTTCTCCTTGTCTGTCTTTTTCTACGTCTTTCTCTCTCTCTCCCTGGTTCTCTCATCTCTCTCTCTCTACATCTCTGTCTCTCTCTCTATATATAGATAAATAGATATACATGTATTTCTCTCTCTCTTTCTCTATCTATCTATCTATCTATCTATCTATCTATCTATCTATCTATCTATCTATCTATCTAT
>JBCEWB010769502.1:0-16592 GCA_039654565.1 Peronia peronii | reverse complement strand
GCGCCTGTATTGGCACGCTAGATACATTGTGTTTTGTTAAGGCGGTGTCATGAGTCCGCACTCCAGTATAAATAGTATAAGCGCCTTGCTCCCCATGGACATTTCACTGGTTAGATACATCGATTGGAAACTTCTCACCCCTGCTGTTTGGTAACCTCCTAACCTCTTTACTACCAACCACGCGTGGACTCTGTTTTGGTAACTTCTCTGCGAGGTCATAGATGCCCACCTCTGTGTCGACAACATCAGCAAGTCCATATTTGGCAGAATTACGACTTCATTGTCGAACATTTGCTCATGTTGTTGTTTCCATTTGCTCGCGGACACACCTACTCAGGGATTAACACACTTTCATTTAGGAAGACACACTAAGTGCCGGACGCCTTGGTAGTCTGAAATAGCTTCTGTTAGGTGAAAAGGAATAAGTTACTAAAAAAATCTCGCTGTCGCGTTTCCATCTCTGAAAATTGGATTTCATATCCTGGATCTTAAAATCCCATTTCGTAAACAATTTAACTGTTTCTTCCTTTTTTTTCTGTTCTGCTTTTTTTTTCTTTTTTTTTTTTAAACAAAATTTCTTAAAACACTTATGCTTGCTGCTTGTTTAAAATGAGAAAATATATTCCTTCTGCGGATGTAAATAGTTTCAATGTGGAATCCGATATCTAACATTGCTTTAACTTTACACCATCGTTTTCTTTCAAGAACTGTTTTGCTGTTTTGCGAACTAGAGAGTTAATACCACCATGACAGATTCTAACCTTCCTGTGTCATTACGCCCATAGATGTTAAGGATGCCCTACGATTTCAGAAGAAAGTCATTTTTTTTTTTGGTTTGGTTCTAATAATGCTCATGCAAGAAGAAATTCTATGATGAGATGCCCGAATGCACTGGGGTATCTTTTTAACTCTCTTTTTAACATATACATATTATAAGTGAGTGAAGTGAGCAACAGTTTTACTCCAAATAAATTTGATGCATCTTCACATTTTGAAAACATTTTACCTGAATAAAATGTCTGGATATTTTCAATTCTTCGTTCATGTGATTACAATTTTGTGTTGATTTGTGTTATCACGAGAATGCCATAAAATGTTGTTGCAGCCATGAGCCATTTGATTACAATAGACTGTTTCTTCCGTGTAAAACCCAAAATGCTGATACTACCATACGTCAATAGATTACAGCTAACTGTTTTTTTTTCTCTAAAATTCATCTTAGTATGGGCTTTAAGGGGACAAGAAAGGGTTTGCTGTAACCTAATGGCTCTTGGCCGTTTCAGCATTTTGGGTTTTACAGGGAAGAAACAGTTTACTGTAATTTCATGGTTCGTGACCGCAACAGCATTTTATAGCATTCTCATAATTGTACCTCCTATTCGTAACAGCATTTTACAGCATGAAAATTTTTGCTGTAATTTCACGGCATAATTTTGGCATTTTTGGGTGCCCAAGTTTCCCCATATTATTACATCCTAGCCGTGACAGCATTTTAGAGCAAGATTTTCTTTGCCGTATTTTTACATGAAAATGTTTTACAGTGAAGTCACGGTTGTCGTTGAAGTGACTTGTCCACGTTGTAATTGGCTCTATGTTGTGCTTTGTTTTTTTTGTTTTTTCAAATGGATTTCGTTACAGGCCATTGATAAATGTTGGAGCCATCGTTGTGGCAGCGATGTCAGTGAATGAGCATTCTTTCTTTCTTTCTTTCTTTCTTTCTTTCTTTCTTTCTTTCTTTCTTTCTTTCTTTTTTTTTTTTTTTTTTGATCATCCGTATTGCCTGACACAAGAGGTGTTTAACAACGGTGTAAAGAATAAAAAACAAAAAAAAAAAACAAAAAAACAACAAAAAATAAACCACTTTACTTCTTGCCATTTGAATTTTTCCCCCCCCATTTTCCACATGCCATTATTTATTCGGAATGTTTCATGATGGCCGTTTCAAACAGAACGTTCAATTCTTCTGTCTCTCTCTTTACTCTGCTTGTTCAACACCTCTTGTGTATGGCAAAGGGAAGTAATTGGGCTCGTTAAAAGCAAATTTCTCCGGTCTAGTAAAAGGCGTTTCATTCATTGCATTTTTTTGTCTGTTTGTTTGTTTGTTTGTTGTTGTTGTTTTTTCTGAGCTCTTGTGTTTTATCTGACAAAGTTTTTGTAAGCCAGATCTAAGAATTAAGATTGCTTTCGCATTATTTATATTTATATTTATACTATTGGCCACATTTTCTTTTAGCCAGATGTATAGCTTCGGTGACAGATAGAAGTTTATTTTAGTATAATTATTGTTTTCCACTCAGCTCAACTACATTTCCTTCATCGTCCTATGTCTCTTAAGTTCTTGAGGGCTCTTGTAAAAGTGGTAAAGTGATAACTTTCAAAAAAAAAAAAAAAAAAAGAAAAAGGATATCTTGGTTCAGAATTTGAGGTCACATCCATAACATACTGGCTGATGCATCAAATGTCAGGAATTCTTCGAAAAAAAAAAATAAGACTGAAAACTTAGATTGAAAGAAGATCAAATCACAGGTATAAGCATGATAGATCAGGCTGGCTGAAAAAAAAAAAAAACTGAAACAGTATTGATCAATGAATTATGTCATACACTCATCAGTTATTATTATTTCTTCTTTTCCTCAATTTTGTTCTGTCAAATAGGTCATCAACAAAATTCTGTGTTTCATGGTCTTCTTTCATTGAAAACCACTCAACATATCATCTCTGTTCAGTCATTTTGGTCTGTGTCTTATTTGTTACACTGGCTTTGTTGGGGATTTTAACCCGTTAGAGCCTCACATACATACACATATACACACACAAATCCCCTCTCTTCACACACACATACAACATAAAATTTTCAATCTAGCAAATTTCTACAAAGAGAAATGCAAGCTCCAAAATGAAACCCAGCTAAATCACATTCAAAATATTTTAAAGCAAAGTCCAGAAAACTGAAATGAAAAAAAAAATACAACAGAAAAAGCCAGGTAGAGATTAACAGTCAAATATAAGGTGCCAGCATCCAAACATCTTAAGTGTGAAAATGGAACTAGAACAGTATACAGCCGCCGGAAAAACTTCCTTTTTTCGTGATAAATTAACTTAGAACAGACTTGAATATGTCTCATCTCCGAGCTTGCAACTCCTTCCATGGCGTTTAAGGAAGGGGGGGGGGGGGGGAGATGGGAAGGAGAAAGGGGGAGGGGGAGGGCATTTCCGTATGTTGTAGCTGTGGTCCGAGATTTTCATTAAACTTCAACATCTCATTGAGATCACCTGATGTAACACCCACTGGCTGATGGTTCAGTTCACCACGAGGAACACAGTGAGTACTGTCAGTTTTACTCACGACCTCCCAGTGGTACGGACTGACAAGGCTGGGCGCGGAAAGCAGATCTCATGACCATGTAGAAGGTAAGTAAGTTAAGTGTCTCTTATAGTCTCATCGTGAAAATCTGTTTTCTTCTGTGTAATTTTAGAAATTCGGGCAACAGTTGCATCATTTTCCCTTTGCCGATTGCAAAGATGGTGGGGGAAGAACGACCCATGTGGGTAGTGGTGCCATCTTGAAAATCTCGAAGGCATTTCCCTCCAGTTAGATATTTCAAATGTATTTCAAAAATCTTTGTACGCTTTAGCCTCGGTTTCCTCCTTTCTACCAAATACATCAGTTGACTTAGCCTTTGAAAAGATCCATTTCATTCGAATGATCGACGGTGTTTTGCCTACGTGGTTTATGATGTCATCTTGAAAATGACCAAAATCCGAAGAGATTTACTACCGTAAACAGTTTCAGAACTGGAAATGAAATATGTTGATTACATCTTGTGACTCGTGTAAACTTTTCAACTGAACAATGTTTTACTGTTATCCCGCCCCCTCCCCCAACACACACACACATCATTTCAAAAAGAATGTTTTGGTAATATGTTTAAAGGTAAAGCTTATTTTCAAAAACAAACATTGCAACTGATACAACTTCAGACAGAAATTTGAGCACTGAAACTTGCCAGGCAGTCGTGAGTTGTTAACTGATTATACATCACGACGGGTTTTTAAAAATTATTTTTCTTTTTCTTGCGTAGAAGTGGCTTAAATTTATGTTATTTATATCTTGTGGCATGTAAGTTCCAAATGTGTACCGATTGTTGTCCCACGAGCAAGAAAAAGAAAAATATCAATAAAAAAAAAGATGCCATGATGTGATGAGTAATCAGTTGACAAAGACTCACGACCTTTCGTTACAGGCTCCAGTTCTCGAAGTTCTGTCAGTAGTTTTAGATCATTTAGACTTTCTTCTGGGTATAATCACATTTCCTTCCCCCCCCCCCCCTCTTTTTTTTTTCAGACACAGATAAGCAAGAAATGGGCGTATTGGCAACACATACAGCCTGTCCTTGTACCTCAGTGTTTGTTGTGTACCAAATATCACTGGCAGTCTACCATTTTCAATGTCTTCATACCAAGCAGCGCTGACATCAGAGCCTTCAAACTGTCCACTCGTTATTCTCCAGTCAGATGTCAGTTCTAATCTCGAGCACAGGATCTCGGGCCCAGGGACTGACTTGACTGGATCAAGTTTGCAGTTTCACGTTTGGACCATATAGTAAGTAAATACTACCAGTAAGATAATTTGGAAAATTTGTCAACAAGTAGTTAATGCTAATGGACTTGTTCTGGATCTGCACATCACACCTTGTGATCACGTGATATTTTCAGTATTGAGTTTTCAAATGACTAACAGCCAATTCTTTGTTTTTTACACTATGGAACACATGGCCTTGTGCACTATGCAACATTTAATCTGTAGTTTATTAGTTTAAAAAGTAATGTAAGACAGTATAAGACAATTAAATGACTCCATGTGTCTCGATTTAAAAAAGGTGTGTCGTAGATTTTAGCTAGCACATATTAATAACAAAAACCTCTGACCATGTGAACATTCCGACTGAACCCATTCCCAATTCATAAGTATTCCGAAATATTTGTTGTTGTTGCTGTTTATTTATTTATTATTTATTTATTTTGCCACTGTAGATGAAGTTTACACCCATTTTATCTGCGATCTGGAGACTGTACAAAATTCACAACTACAGGAAGGAAAAAAGTGAAAAGGGATGGCAGCTTGCATTATATTGTGCTGCTCTCGCAACAGGAGAAGAAACATTCTTTGGCCACGTCCCTTGGACTTCTAGGATTTTCTGTTATTTCTTTATACTATAATAGCTGCAGTTTGTCCTTTATAACCGTCTTGTATAGCATTTTACTTTAAATTGATTTAGAAGGTGAATGAATTAGTGCAGCACTGGCATGCCATGTTCATGGTGTCCTTTGGGTCTCAATCGAAATTTATATCTCTATATGGAACAAATTGACATTCTCAATGATTATGCATAGGATGTTGATATGTTCAAAATAAGCTTAAGTCAACATGTATGCCACAGTTATTTATAAGGTGAATAGTATTAATGAACTCTGCCTCTATCAGGTTTTAATTATTGCTCAGTTATATCTGAGCTGGCCATCAGACAAGTGAACTCGGACTCATAGACTTTAACAATGGACAAGTATCTATATAGTCTTTGTATCTAATATCATTCATTTTTCTTCTGTAACACATCAAAGTTGAACATTTTTTGTAGTCTTTGAAAGTGAAACACCTGATTTCAAGCATTGCTTTTTCAATGCAAGGCTTTGATCCAGATCTACATTTCTTCCTTCAGCCAGGACATCTGTACAAGGAGCTATGTGCACACAAGGATTCCTGTCTCAGCAACTGCTCCACCATAGACTGACTTACCCGACAACTACCGGCGCTGTATGGCTGTAGAATGTGACCTTGACCTGCAGAGGTATTTGTAAATTTGTGTAACAACGAAATCGGTAAATCAAACTTTGACTTGTCAACACATTCGCTTTCTTCTGAAGTCTAGTCTTCATTCTGAAAATAATTCATTACATTTTGTTGCTTTCGTTGTCAGCATGTTGGGCCATATATGATATAATATAGCCTGGGCAACACGGACACCCGACAGCGAGCTGAAACAGCAATGATTTGTTTTAAAGCGTAGTGGCAAGTCTAATAAAAAGGGTGTCATAATATTTTAGTAGCTACAGTAAACCGTCTGAAATAAACTGCCTTGCTGAGTGCGAGACTTATACTTGAGACATCTTTTGTGGCTATGTACTTACTGAATTGTCCACAGAGCATAAACTTTCTGTTTGTCAATAAAACATTTAATTCAAGCCCGTTATGTGCTAATTTCATTATTGTATAATGACCAAAAAACGGCTGAGACGATTTTGTTGTCACCATGCACAACTACAACAGCGTCCTTTCGATGACTTTTTGATCTCTCACCTCTTCAGACTGACGGCAGGCTTCTCAAACCTGAAAATATTATGCAGTGGAATAGATATTTAAATTTATACCACTGAAATCAAATTTAAGCACGCAAAGTTTTAAAATTAAATTAAAGCTTTTTTTCTCCTTTAAATTGAGCGGTTAATTTCATTTTTTTTCTAGGAAAGAAACGAATCTTATCCATTATTTGTTTCTGTAAGATAGGAAAATAAGGAGTAGACTTGTCGATGGGTCCAGTTCCGAGAAGCAGGAATGTAACGTATCCGTTCACAGCAGTGAGGAGACAGGCTATAAGGTATGAAGGGCAAGATCGATGGACTAAAAATGTCAATTTATCTCCGTTTCAGTTTTTGCCAGTTTTTGTCTGATAACGTTTAATCTGGTCCATTAACGCTTCTGCAAATGTCTCAAACCCTGAAAATAAAATCAACTTATTGTGCTCATGAATTTGTGTGTAGAAGCTAAACTTAAGCATAAGACAGCACTTCGAAGTTAGGGGTTTGCATTTTTTTTTTCTATACCTGACGCTTTTTACTGTCTTAAAGATTGAGATATGGACATTAATTTGGTACCAAAGAATAAAGACGTCGAAGAGAAAGATTTAGTAGGTGAACACTTTGACATCTGTTTCGCTGTATCTTTTTTTTTTATATTGAGAACCATCGAGTTACCTAGTCTTACATATTCTATTCTCCATTTTGCTACAATTTTATAGTAGGCTTTAATGACAGTGGTCGGTTTAGCTATCCACCAATATCCTTTTCATTGAATGGGTGGTTTGATCAGTACGCTAATCCACAATGTCCACTTATTTGGAAAGATTTTTGTTTAAAGAGGAACACATGCAGGTATTAGAAGGGCCTAAATCGTGAAGTTCGCCTCTTTAGCTCTATCTAGATTGTGGGCAGACAATAACTTTGCAGGATATATCAACCACTTACATTTTTGTGGATGGTATGTTTATCCACCATCTTATCACGTAGCTGGATAAGTTAGTAAGTAGGAGCAGTAAGATAAACTTTATCCTCCAAAGGAAATTTCATCCATCTTTGATGAAAGACAATATATTATAATGTGAGATAGAGTCACAGTCATAGAGGACAAAAATATCACGGCTGACAGAACAAGGCAGATTCAAGAAACATTGTCTCAGCTTGATCGGTGTTTCGCTGATGGCCGACACGAAATTCTGTAACGCTCACGATATGTTCTTACATGCAACCAACACCCAGTTTTCCGGAATATTGCAATAGATTTGTTCCGACCAAGCGAAGGGATGGAAATCCCTGTCCAATTTTAGTAGGGGCTACAAACACTTCAAACTGTTCACTGCCACTGACACAGAAAAAAAAAACGAAACAAAACAATTTGTGGTCGGATCTCGTGGTGGAGAGCGGTAACATACATCGGTGAGTGTTCTATTTTTAGCAGGAGGTACAAACACTCCGGCGGGGATTTTCTAGATTTTTGCTTAGTAGAACATGAGCTATTGATTATAAAGCAGGTGCATAGTCTTCCCGAAATATTTAAACTCTGATACGCAGGCCCCCTGGTATAGGCCGTCGATGTGCCAATGATTTCTAACAATTTCAGTCACTTTTTTATTCTATTTGCCTTTTTAAATAAATGCAATCTATGTCTGAAATTCGCTCAGTCTGCCCAGCGATTAGATAAAGATGTGAACACCAATTGAATCACTGAGAAAACTGTCACCTAAAGACAGCATCGCGCGGCTCCAGGTGTATTATTTGACGCATCAACCACTGTATTCAGTCCATTGTGTCGTGCAGGGAACGAAATTATCAGCTCATTATGACTTCTCTTGATCACCGCCCATTTTGTCCAAAATGTCACTTAAGAGAAACTCATTCATTTATAATACAAGTTATTTCAGTTTGCCATGCGCAAATGATTACATCTGAAGGCAGTTTTTTTTTCTCATGAGAATAATATAACTGCCTTTGAAATTTAACATAGCCAACGCTTATGGCTTTTTCATCTTTATTGCTTGTGGCTATTTGTATAGTCATTTTTGTACATTTCTTTCATATGACAGTTGCCTATTGAAATTTCATTCAACGATCGGCGATATTGTTGAAATTTTCACTTTTACTATAATCGATTGTTCAATTCCATGTCCTTGCTTTGACTTTTAAAACCTCCAGTTTCCTATAGCTGTCGATGCTAAAGTCCCACCCTTTGCCTTGCAAAATTCTGAACTGCCCTTTCCATTTTGGCGGCTGAACACATATTTGGAATATTTCCAACTCTTTACTAGATAACGCGTCTCTCGCGATTTGTATCATCCTCCTAAATTGGAATATCAACATAAGACCATATAAAGTCAAACATGATAATGTATATTTTTTTTCAAGGCAGCTGTTTCAGAAGACAACAGTCACTTGCCTTGAAGCAGCCGTCGGCCAAAGGTTTTCACATTACACAGTCTGGAAGATTGGGCTATTATGTTGTCAGTTGTGATAGCAATAGGAAGTTGTGACTTGCAGTAACAATTCTTCAACTATTATAAACAAACAGGATGAAAGCTGTTACTTGAACTTCAAGCAGTCATTGCAAGCTTGCATTATCGAGTCGAATGTTTTGTTCAATTGTAACATTAAGAGGTTGCTGAAAAAAATCATTCTACACACACTGAGGATTCCAATGTTTCACAAACAGGGATTTGTTACAATATGTACACACTCCAGGATCAGAATTCAGTCTTATTATATCAACAGGAATTTGTTCTAACAGTCCCATTTAGTCTGTTCTATGATAATGCCTTAAGTCATTCTCAGCGCTTTTGAAATATGGAGAACAAATGTGTTTATGGGAAAAGTCATTAACATTTGATAACTTACATCATTATGACTGTTGAATTACTGCACAGTTCTGTTTGCACATCTCTTTTTAATGACATTATCTGATAGATCTCGTACTCACGACTGCCACAAGACATTAGTTGTACTTTGACATACATTTCACCGTCAGATGATCTGGCAATTATGTCGCCATTAACAATTGCCATGAAGCCTCAGCTAGTTGTTTTATTACTCTGAATGATTTGGCTGTGAACAGCGTCAGGTATTCATTTAGGAAGCTGTCATCAAAGAGGCATGGATGTTCCAAGATGTTCTCCTTTCTACAGCTGGATGAAGATTCGGCCGTGAGTTGTAACACCATTGGAAATGCTCCTTTTACAATCAATTCACTCAATATTTCAACAGTTGGATGAGCTGAATTTATACTGAAAAGGATATATGTTTTGAAGCATGAGCCATTGAATATACACTCTATAGCCGAGCGAAAGTTTGGTTGTGAGTTATATCTCTAATGGGGAGAGCTATCATTTAAGTGTAAGAGACGTCTGATGTGTTTATTCTCCATCTGGATGAAGAACGGGCTGTGAGTGCACAGAAAGTTATCATCAGAATATATACTCGATAACTGAGCGAAGGTTTGGTTGTCAGTTATATCTAGAATGGAGAAAGGCATCGCCAAAATGTATGAGTCGCCCAGTGTGTTGAACCATTCTACCGCTGGATGATCTGGCTGTGAGTGGACACAACCTGCAACAAGCTGTTCACTAGGAATAGATTGTGACGACTGCAGTGTTGTTCGTCGTCCAATTGGACGAAGGCTCGATTGTAATTCACAGCACTAGCAACATGTCGCCATACTGTTTACTTTGAACAATGATTTTATTAGACTAGAATATTAATTTGTGTTGCAGTATGAAAGGGAAGCTTATCACAGTGACTAGTCTGTCTTTTCACTCACTGAGAGATCTAATTGTGAAATCTGTACCATCTATTGATCCATTAAATGCAGAATTGACACAACAGATCAAGTTCATCGTCATGGCTGTGAACTAAAATGTAAGCCTCATTCGTTGTACATTGGGAGCATATTAAACTTAAAACATTTCCCTCATAGCGTGGATGCTTTTGCTGGGACCACAGTTTGCTTGGAATGCAAACTTGGCCAGCTCTTACTCTATACAGTTGCTTTACACAAGTGAGAGACGTAAAGTTCACGCATGTTGTCTTCATTGTTGGTCTTAGATTTGCTTGGCATTTTCAGCTATTTCAATTTTTCCAGCTCAAATGCATCATTATATGTGCATCCCATATTTGTATTGATCTTGTACGTCCAGCCAATACAAGTCTTTGTGATTAACGTCTACACCCGCTCTCCGTACGGCCATGGAGCTTACACAGTGGTTGATGACCTCGTCAAATTAAATCCACATTAAAATCAGTATCCTGCACTCTCTGCTTATTACTACCAGTTGTTTGCCATTGCTTTAGGAGGTGGGCGACATGAGGATTTTGCTCACAGTTCGTCATTCAGCTTAGGGAGTTTCAAACGGCTTAGAATCAATAGTTTGTGGGAAAAAAGCGGGTTTCAACCAGTCTGTTACTGTTGTGACATTTCTTTTCCACAGGCTTTCAATGAAATATCAAATATTAATCTGTAATTTCTCAGAAAAAGAACAACCTTGCTCTTTTGTTTTATTATACAATATGTAGAGTTTAATAAGTGTGATACAGAAGCCATAATACAATGATTCCATTATGGAAGAGGGGGGACGTAGGAAGAGGGGGAAGAGGTTGAGCAGGAAAGAGAGAAGTGGCGGGAAAAGATTTCAAAATGTCTGAAAGTAACTGGAGTAGCTTTCTTAGGGAAAGAGACGCCTTTGACAATATGTTTACAATTAGCCCATGAGGGCACATTTCTAAAATGTATTGAAAGTGATAGTTGTCATGCAAATGTACGAGTATTCCATTCAACGTTCATTTTTGTAGGCAGACATAGATGATGAAACTCGCCATTGTCTTCACTTGTCATTGTCTTTGAAAAGAGTAAAAACTGCAGATGGTCTGAATACAATCTGCTGTTTCCTCGGCCACACAACTCTGACCTACTTTCTGCGTCTTCTGCACGTTATGGCTGAGTGACGTCCTCGAACTGTGAGTACAGCATGAACGGTTTGCCGGACAGAAAATGCCGGGTAGGGTCTGATCATTCATCGTGTGTCGGCACAAGTTATGACTTGGAGAGCTTGCGTTTTCAATCCAACCAGTCTGTTGGCGTTGTAGTGGGTCTGTCAGGTCCTTTAGCCTTGCCGTTCAATAGACTCGTTCCGATTCTCCTTGTGATCGGTCAATAAGTTCCATATGTTTTTTTCAACATCGCATGTTGTTACGTGATGCATCCCATTGCTCTATTGTTTGTTTACATGATGGAACACAGGGCGTTGTTCACAATTCCTACCACGTCCATTATTGTGCAGCTGAGTTTAACAATATCAAGACATGACACAAGAAATTAGCTGTCGTTGCATCTCCATTGAAGACAATTATTTCGTACCTTTGTTCACAAATCCCATTGCAGCTAACCCAGGATCCAGCCTCTTGCCACACGGACGTCAGTCCTCAAGAGTTAAGATGTAGATAGAACATAACATTATTTTCTAACACTGGCACTCGTAATCGGCTCTCTTTTCAGTTATCTTGGGAAATATGTCTCGCAGCCAGTCAAAATAAGTCGTATGGTCATTGACTCGAACAGAAACATCGGGGATTGAATTGATGGTGGTCTTGATATCCATGTTTTTATATGGCACAAACTGAATTCATCTCTGAATAAGAAGATATTGCTCATGTGGACAGATTAAAAAAACACCAGGATATTGTGAAGTGAAGTGAAGTTAGATCTATGGCATTTTTGTCAATTTGTCCCGTTTTCGCCGGTGCTGAGGGGTGATCTGTCACTTGAATCCGTAATCTCTTTGACCACAGTCAAGTTAGCTTAAAACGTCTTCCATCACCTGAAAGTGTAAGAATTATTACGTCATTGATATAGCTCAGTTGGGTGGAAAATCAACACCAACTTTGACTGGCTGTGAGACATGTTATGTTTATATGGAGAGGTGGGAGGGGTGTGGAGGGAGTCTAAAAGGGGTGTCGGGGAGGGGGGTGGGTTGGGGGAAGGGGGGTGGGGGTGGTGGGGGTGGGGGATGGGGGCTGGGGGCTGGAGTGGGATCAGGGAGGTGGGGTTGGGATGGAGGAGAACTATTTCTAATCTTTTTTTTTTCCTCTTTCACAGGAGAGGACCAGAGGACTTATCAGATGATCTTTGACGGATGTCAGAGGAATCCAAGGCAGGTAGTCAGATTAGCCTCTGTAGCCAGGTATGTAGAGAGAATAGCTTCTGTACCCAAGTAAGTGATCCTGTAGTAATTTTAGTGATCATCTTTTCTTAAGATTGCATTAGTTATTTTATAAGTATTAGAACATCACGTCTCAAATAGGGTCACCTTCTGTCACTTCACTTCGCAGTTTCGTTGGCCACAGTCAGCTCAAAACGTCTTTCATCACCTGAAATCAAACTGATAATTGTAGTAAAGGAATGAATTGACAGAGCTTGCAAAAATTAAAGCAAACTTTATAAACTTTTTTGTGAGATCCCGGGCTTTTCTTCTTGGAATTGTAATCATCAGATTGCAGGGGGGGTGGGGGGGGGGGGGGAGATTAATAAAGAAATGCAAAGTTCTTAATGATTTGCATATATTTTTTTAATGTGTCGTAGAAATGTATCAACTGATGGAAGCGGCCTTTTTTTTTTCTTAGAGGAGAGAGAATCAGAAGCCTCAGATTCCGTCACCCACCATAGGCCAGACAGTCACAAGGCAGAAAACCAAAACCGCGACATGAACGGATCTTCCCATTTCCACTGTTTATTTTTGCCATATTTCAGACCCAGTGTATTGATGGTCAAATTTGTGTTGAGTTGTCCTTTTTGTGGGCCCTTTGAGTTTTCCAGTGTCTTGAGAAATAAAATTGCACCAATCAGAGCATATCCACACCTAATCAGAAAGAGGAAAAAAAAAAAATCTTGTTTCCCTCAGCACCCTCTCTCTCTCTCTCTCTCTCTCTCTCATGACTGGGAAATAATTTTGTCCAGAGTAGTTGACAAAGTATTTGTTCCTGATTCCTGTCTGACATCACATTTGATGACTTTCCAAATTTGTCGCATTAGACAAATTATTCTATAGTAGATACAAATTTATTGTGTGTACCGGCGGTTATGTAACTATATACCTGTGTAAGTAAAATTTCATTTCACCTCCCTTGACTTCATTCAGGGTTCCAGTGGCGCCTCTATCTCTTTCTGTCAAGTTTTAGTAAATATTAGCGATCCCCTTTAGAGATTGAGACAGCTCCTGAAACAATTATCCCAAATCAACAAAAAGCCAAAGCATAAAGACATGCAATCTTACTCTATAATTGCAGAATAAAAATGTAACCACTGTCTTCCTCATGCAAAAAAAAATGCATGTATATATGCACAGACAAAGACACAAACGCTCGCACCCATACCCGGTACTCGTACAAAGGAAAAAGCCGGCATACACCGACGCGCGGCTTGGGGCGATTCCCACGGGACGAGGCACATTTACTTACATCCGTCTTTTTAGTTTTGCTGTGCAATATTTGATTAGCCAAATTTAAATACACATTGTAATACGCATCGTCCCTACAGCGTTGTATTTATACATAATTAATTTGACCTGATTTTGACGTGTAATCTACTCATGTTAGGCACAATATAGCCGTAATCATGCTGCTGTGCCACCACACATATAAAGGGAGGCAGATAAGCAGATAGGAGAAAAAAAAGAAGCACACATTAGCAGATACACACACAAACGAAGGAAAAAGGGGGCAGATATAATCATTTGAAAAAAAGAAAAAGCAGACGCGTACACATACACACATAGATGTAAGGGAAAGCAAGACAAGCACGCACGACACATATAAGAATAGGATGTTAAAAACACGCACTCACGCGCACATACGCCCACAATTAAACGGACGGACAGACACGAAGGCAGGCAGATACTCGGACACTGAGGAAAACCATAACAGGGGGGCAGTAGGCACGCACATATACACACACATACATGTATGATGGTGATAATCAGCTCCTTAACCTTAAACGCAATATTGAACATGGATATAAACAGAAAAAAGCTCAAGGCAGACAAGCATAATCCCGTGTTCACACCAGAGATCCGTTTTCGTTCTCCTTCTCGTTCGTACGATTTACGAACGAATGAAGTTAATCTTTCTATATCGCCTAGTGGTGTTCACATCTAACTCTCGTAATCGTTCGTTTCCGAGGAGGGGTCCTGTAGTTGGTACATTCTTTCTGTATGTGTGGTGCAATCAGCTGAAGCAGGTTGTCACATGCGTTTGATCTCATTCGAATGTATGGCACACGCTTACCGTTATGTGATACAATTTCTGGTTCATGTACCAAAATGATAAAACTTGCCCAACAAAATGGTCTTTCTGCGCATATGGGATGCATCCCAATACTTTACCCTTTTCCTCTGCTTCATTTTCTCTTTAAATCACAGCAAAACAAGAACTTTAGTTCTGACGTCCATGCTTGCAGTAGGCGCTCTCACGAATGAAAGGTGTGAACACGCTCTCGTTGGTTTACGTACGTTAACATACGTTGAGGAAACGAGCGAGCGAAGACTGATCTTTGGTGTGAACGTGGCGTAAGTTGTAAAAAAGTTTAATATATATATTTGAAAATTTCGATTTTTATGTCGTAATTTACGCTTATATCGCCTTAAACATTCATAACGACTTTTAATCATTTTCTGTCGGGGCATATTTCATATTTGTACTATACTAACACAGGGCTTTGGAGGGAAAGATGAAAAAAAACAACATACAGGCAGTCCGAAACACTTCTTGATATATTTATATATTTTGCTCCCTGCGTCAACTATAGTGACGGTGGTGACGTAAATTCTACTGGGTCTGTTTTTAACCCAGAACTTTTCTTAACTAAGTACGGTTATACGTTACGTTCTATATACGTCTTTCAACTCCTGGTGGTTATCATCTCGACGGTTCTCTATTAAAAAAAACAACAAAAAAACCCTGTCTTAAAAAATCCTGTCCTCATTTTAGAAAAAAAAACTTTTGAAAAACAAAATCCTGTCTTAAAAAAACCTGCCTTCACTTTTGGAAAAAAAAAATTGCCAGCAGACAACCTATCCAGCTACTCCCTATTCTTATGTTTTTTTTTTGAAGATGTGTGTTTATTTTATTTTATTTTTGTTTCTTTTATTTTTCTATTCTTCAATATGGCCCCTATCACTATTTCTATCTGCCATATTGTTTTGACTTTTGTTGGTCCACGTTTTTATTCCTGCCGCTATTCCTATCTTATGTTTAGTGGACCATGTTAAAAAGTCCTCCCACGAGGGTCTGAGGGTGTCGCTGCGTTGTTTTGGTCACTCGTGGGTCCCTTACTATTTTTGTTTGGTATGTACAGGTCCCTATCGTCCCTACCTCCGATTCTACTCTACTTTTCCCTACTCACGGTAACATGGCGTCAATCTAGAATATCGCCTCTTGTGGATATCAATTTAACGCATTATAATTGCGATACACTTGAAGAGCAGGGAAATGTTAAACTTTTCAAGTTAGGATTTTCATCAACCCTGGCTTTGATATTGGTATTGTAATATTCGGAATTGATTGGTATTGAGTATTGGTATGGAGTATTGTTATTAAATATCAGTATTAAATATTAGTATTTGGGCATTGGTATTGGCTGTCGGGTTTGTTTTTAACGATTACGGCTGTCTTGCATAAGACAGTGACACAGAAAATGATGTTCGCGATTTAGTGATAGATATTGCTATGGCAAAAATGGAAACAGCTATTAAGTTACCCTAATAAAAACATATGAAGACTCCAGTGGCAAAACCAGATGTCATATTTTTGTGAAAAATGAGTTATTGCCCCCATGTTATACAGCAAGTTCCGAGCTAAAAAAAGAGTTTTTAAAAGGGCATACAGTGAAAAACTATAAACTTCTACACGTTAATTTCTGTTTTCTCCCTTTGGAGAAAATGTGACTTATGTGATTTTTCCACTGGAGTCTTCATATAATTATGCGATTTGTCATTTGTACAATTCATGTTCGGATTGATGGTGGTCAACATGTTTGTATGGAGGCCTATTTCTCTTATAAAAGTTATAGTGAAAGCCTTAGTTTTCTATAAAGACCATAGTGACTCGAAAGGGTGAGGGAGGGGAGGAGTTGAAGGGGCGCAGGGGGGGGGGGGGGGGGGTTCGTGTTCTCGAGCCTCGGTAAAATCAAAGAAATCTAAAGGTATCCTTCCCCGTGATAGTAA
>JBCEWB010769062.1:0-16596 GCA_039654565.1 Peronia peronii | reverse complement strand
GTTTGATTAGTTGCCGGTTGGACAGTCGTGTATATTTTTCGTAAAATGATGATGATGATGATGATGATGATACGTTTTCATTATTGCCCCGACGAAGGGTCAAGCGGGCTTGAAAATTTGGCTAGCGATATTAGTTCATTTTATTAATTCAATTCAAAATTCTTCATATTGTTTTTTTGGTGTATTTAATTAGTTGCTGGTGGACAGTCGTCTTAATTTTAAGACATTTTTCATAAAATGATGATGATGATGATGGTGATGATGATGATGACAATGATGACAGTGGACAGTGGCAGGGAAAATGGAAGTTATGAGCTCTGTACATTTCACACTTGGGACAAAATATATTGTATTAATTAGATATGTGTTCTACAAATCTTCTCAAAATAATATTGGTATTGTCACGCTTCCACGCTAGTCTTTTAAAACACACCAGGAGCACGAGGTCTTGATCACTCAACCTTGATCGTTACCTCAAGCTGCAGCCTTTCAATAAAATCAAGCAAAGTGGCTGACAAATTGTTTTTATATGTGTCTATAGGTGATAGTGATGTATAGGTATTAGTGATGCCATCTTTTGTTTTTATCATTATACTCATTTATATCAAGATAAATGAGATGACACAAGATAATACAAGATCAAATAAGAATAGACTGGAAAACAGTTTATTGTCAATGTGGATCCATTCATATTATATGATATTTTCACGGATAGCAGAGAACACACCATTCGTTATAAACAGGCCAATCGTTAACAACAACCAACTATTCATCGGTGATGAAACAGAGCACTACATCGAAATGACCATAACTTTCCAACCAGGTGGACATGATATCTCAATACATAATTCAGTTTTGCTTTCCTTATAACTGTACTGGATGTAAAAATGCTTCAGTGGTTGGAGAAGGAATGACATTTTTGTAGGGCCTCTGATGACAGCTTTCATCCGCAGAAAAATGAGAAATAGAAGGGGTATAAAAAATGGTTGGGCGCTGATAAACCATAAATTTCCACCTATGACTTCAGCTGAATTTTCAACAAATATCCTTAATTATGTTCCCTCACGTTTTCAATCACCACAGAAGTTCCCATTTCGTTCTCAGGCAAGCAATCGGTGACCTAGTAACTTTTGGAGTTGACGTAGAAATCTTGAAAATGTCGATTCGTTCGGCCTGCGTTAAGTTTATGGACCATGTCGTATGGATGGGACACAGTGTGCCGTGACAATTCATCCAAATGTTGCATCTGCAACGTGAAAATATCACTGATTAATACATACACCACAGACTCACTTCAGGTTATGCAGTGCAGTCTTACTTTATCTCTGAATATGAAGCCTTTTATCAGAATTATTTAACGCACGGGGTTATCATTTAAAAAATAAAAATAGTCATTTATTAAAGGCACTGAAAAGAGAAAAAAAATGAGTAGCTGCTATCTCATATATTTTTAGTGTAACTTTACTTTGTTTTTATCAATCCTGTAGTTGCTTGGACAATAAACTAACTGTACGGCTTTGATTCCAACCCCAAGGTGAGCTGTGAGCGTGCCGCCCTTGACAGCTATTGCTTTGTAGTTTCTATGTGCCAGAATGTTCCACGCTGGTTGGAGGTTTTGTGCAGTGTGGATTGAATGGATAGAGATGCCTCCGAGCCAAGACCGCCCCGCGAGCTCGCGGACCAAGTTCGCGGTGGCCCCGTCCGGGATTAATCATCCTCTGCGGGCCCCAAGTGTGGAGGGCGGCCCGGAGGGAAGTAGTTGCATACGATCTCTCGTCGAGAGCACCAGGGGGAGATGGCAGGGGAGCAGGCCCCGTGCAGTACCTCCCCTGAGCCTCCTATCGATGTCAAGCCAGCACCACGGAGTCGAGTTCCACCGGGAGCGCCAGACCGTACCTGCACCATACGGTCCATTGATAAAAAAGCGCTGTGTTCCTACCCAGCTCCTGAAGTCCAATGGGGTCCCCTTCCCCTGGAGGCAGGGTAGCCCCACCGGGGTCATTCGCCATCCGCCCCAGGATGACGGAGCGCAGTTCAGCCTCCTAGGCCGTGCATCCCGCAGCGCGCACTGCAGGAGTCAACACGGCTTCGCACTCTTCTTCCAACTTGTACTGGGCCAAAATAGGGGATAGCTGCTCGTCTTATGCGGGCAGATCCTCTGAAAGACAAGCGGGCATGTGGTGAGGTAGAACCGGACAGGGACATCAAGATTTTGGGGGGCTTTTCCCAATCCTCAGAAGACGCAGGGAGCAGTGCTTGAATTGCCCTGATCACTGAACTTAGTCACGAAGCTTCGGCCGGACTCGGCCCGACGCACCCCGAGCCCCACCTCTCGCCCGGCCCGGGGTGAGGCGGGGAGGGCGGCGTCCGCAACCCGCCCATCCTTGCAGCAGCAAGCACCCCGAAAAGATTACAATATCGGTCCCCTACGAGCTCTACCGGGACGGAGGCCCTGTGCGAGATAACCCGCTCACGCGGACGATCCGCTCTTGTCAGCTCGTCCCGAGCCCAGCCCAAGGCCAGGCTCAGTCCGCACAGTTGCTGCCACGGGAAGGAAAGAGTCGGAGCTAGGTCACAGATGGAGAACCCATCGACCATGGTCTACAATGGTGGCACAGATCGAGATCCTTACCACCCTTACACCTTATCACGCCGGCCTCAGCTGGAAAACTCCGTAGGAGCTACCAGCAGGGTCGACGAAGCAACTAACTGTACGGTTAGTTTGCATGTTGTTGCTGGGTTTTCGGCAGCGTTGCAAATAAGATTCTTTGCCAGATGAATTTATATCTTATTTCATCATGAGTCCATTATCTACAATTTCATGACTTGCTCTCGGATAAGACTTTCTCAGATTTGCATTGAATAAAGGTAATGAATAGATGAGATTTTTTTGGTACCTCTTCTTGTGAGAGTCTCCAACCATTGGCAGCTCCCATGTTGTCATCCAGCTGAGCCAAAGTTCTGACGCCGATCACAACTGAAGAGACCACATCTTTCTGTAGCAACCATCGAATAGCCACTTGGGGAAGACTTCGGTCTGGTGGGCCAAAGTGAATCATCCATGATATCGAAATGGTAAATGATGGCGGTAAATATGTACATAAAAATGTATTTACAAAACTGCATCTTTAGTCAAGTGTCAACACAAAACAGAGAAACTCAATCAAATAAGCGATAAATCAACTACTTGTCATCTTGATCAGGTCAGTATTTTAAAAAAGGGAGGGGGGAGGGGGGTATAAGAAAAACCTCTAAAATGTATTGTGCACTGATAATGATGAATAAGGTTTACGTTCTGTTACGTCTCTCAACCTCCTGCTCGGAAAAAAAAATCTGTAGCCTAAACGTGACATCAACGTAACTTGTGAATGTCACATAAATTATCACTCGTCTACAGACTCACAAGTATGTACACGCATAAATACACAGACAATCTTTGGCCTTGATTTCTATTGACCATGTTCAGGCCGAAATAGTGGTGAGGACAGGAGGGAAAAAGGGGGGGGGGGGGGGTGATGTGCGGTGAGAGGGATAAGGTAGGCCGGTAAAAACACAATATTATGTCTACTAGTCTGCGGAGACTAAGTTGCCCTCGGCAGATGCAAATCACCGACCTTCCTTTGTTAAAGAAAGCTGATGAATGCATGATTAATCTTTGTCACAAGATTCACAAAGACAACATAATAAACATGAATAAATAAATAGACAACATATTAAAGATAAATAAATAAATAAAAACAAAAACTGGGCCTCATTTACCTTTGAGTCTGACTATCCGGCTTAGCACGGCCTTTACTAAGATACTAAGATATATCCTAAACTTCTTCACAATAGAGTCCAACGAAAAATACCAACAATATTCAAGCACACTTGGCAAAGTGGTTCACTTGAACGAAATGTAAGAACTCACGATGCCTTTTGGCAATGACCTCAGCCGCTTCAATCATATCCCAGGTCTTGTCGTTAATACTTGCCAAAGCAGGTGCAATAGGGGATGGCCTTCGATTTGCATAATTAACCAGGCGTCCTTCGCTGGGTTTCACATTTCTCCTGTATTTTCCACTCAATAGACCTCTGCAGAAATATTGTATTTACTTATTTATTTGTCTATCTATTTATTTATTATTTATTTATCTATTATTTATAATTTTTATTTATATATTTCTTAATTTATTATCTATTTATCTATTTACTTATTAATTTTTTTATTCATTTCCTTGTTTTTTCATGTCTGTATCAATGAATAACGTCATAAGATCATCTTTAGTTTTTCACTAGATTTTTTTTTTGCAGGGGGAGGGGGACACCAAATGAAATTTAATAATATTTTTCCTTCGGAAAGAGGAAGAGGTGGAGGCATGCCAATAGTATGAGCTGCTGCTGTTACGGTTATGTCAGTAAATGGTGGATTAGTCTAATTTGATATGTCTCTGTCCTCTCATTGCATACTTTCTGCAGGATCAGTTGCAATATTTGATTTTGATTAAGTTAAAGCGGATTGTAATAATCGTACCCAACAGAGGACTGCGCTATAGAGGTAGCGTATTACATGTTAAATCACTTCTGTCAATAGCACATACCCACATTAAATCCTCACCCTTTCAGTGGACTCCACGGTAAGACTCCGATGCCTGCTATTTTACACACTTGGAAAGATTCCAGCTCTGACTCTCTGCTCACCAAGTTGTATTGTTGCTGTGGATAGAAAATACACTTAGGCCTATATCTATACGACGACAGAGAGAATAAAATATGGGGCAATCTGATCTAAGTCTCCAAAACTGTGGATTTTTGCCTCAGATCTATGTCAAGAGAAGTGGGCATTTGCTGTATTTATGACTCGATTGAGAACATCACAAAAATTTATATCTTCCATCAGTGATAATTATGTTTAACCGGTATTAAATGTCATAGATTCTTAATAAATCTGCTTTGTTTCGATACCAATTCGTGACATATCAATATCACTGCATTCTTTTTTGTGTGTCTAAATGTATACCAAACATATTATTAAGGCTCATCAACTGTGGAAACAATTTATTGCATTTTATTTTATCCTAATGAGTATATAATTTACTGTGATGTGAAGCATTCATGTTTACTGTCTATTAAGAGGTAGCCTACTGTTTTTGATACCTTAGCACATACTGTTGCATTTTGTGGAAAAATTGTTGAAAGTTGATTATATTAATTGTTAGTCTAATATTAAGTGTAGCTGCAATCGAAGTCATTATTATTGTTGACGATAGCGAGTGTCGTCCTCTTTGTTGTTTCTGTTGTTTTGGTTGTTGTTGCTGTGGTGTATTATGTACTGTTGTACTACTGCTGTCGTCGTGATCATGTCCACTTGTTACTATTTTTGCTGTTCTTTTTTGACGTCATTGTTTTAGTAGTTGTGATTCTTGTGATTCTCTCTGCTGTTATTGTTATTGTTGTAACTGTTGTTTCGGCTGTTATCATTGTTGCTATTTATTCCTTGCTGCCGTCATCTTCTGTTGTCATTGTTCTTATGTTTACTTTTGTACTTATTTTGTTATGTCGTCCGCTCACACAAAGCTTACCTGCAGACTAATTACTGAATTCAGTCCCAATTTCTCACTGGTTTCCACAATTTTCTGCATCTGCCATCCTGTCACATTACTGGCTCCTACATAGCGAACTTTGCCTGCACGAACTAGGTCATCTAAGGTGCGCAGAGTTTCCTCCAATGGCACTCCATCGTCCCACCAGTGAGCCTATCGGCAATAAATACATGTAAGAAATAAAAATCAGAAACGTACTAGATAACGTTTTACGATCAAAGAGATTAGGTGCTAGGTCCGATTACGCAGAATTTAGCATGAGAGAAATCAAATCGTCTCCCTTTAAGAGAAGAACAAAATAGAACGATCTTCGTGTCACTCAATGTAAATGTTATTTTGTACCCAGGAAACACAGAAAATTTGTTTAGTTTCGTATAATCTGGATATAACGTAGCATTTTACAATTTTAAAGTGTTAAGAAAAAGACGACTACATTTCGCGTTCTCATATATGCAAACTTTAGGATGATTTTTCGAACACTGCTCTGGGAAAGTACAATCGCTCTGATTGCATAGCGTTTCCAAAAAGATCTGTATATAATTAATTATTCTGATAAAAGGATATATTCCTATCGTTGGAAAGTAAAGGGCAGGCTTTTGTGGCAGATGTATTTATTTATTTATGTTAGCATTTTATAATAACATAAGAAAACATTATATTCTGTGAGCAATTTGATGTTATTATCTTATCTTAATTTGTTGCTCAGACCTGATATAGATCCACATAATGAGTATTCAGTCTCTTCAGACTTTTGCCAATACTGTCTGTCAGATGACGCCGCGATAGACCCACATTGTTGGCATTTTCCGCCAAGCCCATGTTTGCGCGAGCTTTAGTTGCTATGACAACATTCTCTCGAGGCTGTCTGTGGAACAGAAATTCATGTTATACTTTTTAGCTCCAGGAAGGGTAGAAATGAGTCAGTAATAGGACCCCTAGGTTTTCTGTTTGCATTGAGTCGTCTGGTAAATTTATTGCAACTTAGTGAAAGAAGTACTCAAACGTTGATGAACAAGGGTAATGAAACGAATATAATTAAAGTAAAACTTACACAGCTCAGAAATATAAATGAAATAAGGCTGATATTTCATAAACATTCAAAATGTAACAGAATGATATTGATTCCTTAAGAAACTAACACACGTTGTCTTTGATCGTATTGTATTAATTATGCTATTTGTTTGTTTGTATGTTTATTTATTTGTTTTTGTTTTGCTTGTTTTTTTTTCGAGAAACGTTGATATTCCAAACAAAACAAAACAAAATTTGCGGAGCTAATCAATGGGATAAACATTTATTCTCTACCTTGCTCTACATAGGTGCTGTATATGTTTCTTAGTCTGTCCTATTGTCCAAGCCGATGTTTTTATTGTATACATTCGTGTTCGCTTACATGAGAAACAGTTTTTGTATGAAAAGACTCACTTTTCCAGCCATCTACCAATTATTTCCTCTGAGGCTCCCATGCCATACACATCAGCCGTGTCCACAAAATTCCCTCCCCATTCTGTGTAGCGGTCAAGGATCTGATGTACTACGTCTTCATTGCTCTGGCTTGGGAGTCCAAACTGGTACGAACAAAAACTGAGATTTATTGTTGTTGTTGTTGTTGTTGTTGTTTCTAAAGATAAATCTAGCGAGAGAGATGGATGGATGAATGGATAGATGGATGGATGGAATTGTGATGGTGGATGGATGGGTGGATGGACGGATGGATGAATGGATGGATCAATGGATGGATGGACGGACGGATGGATGGATGGATGGATGGATAATATCTGGAGATCACATGAGCATGCCTCTGCTAACGGACCCTAACTTAAAATTCGAACCAATGCTCAAACTCTTAAAAGGGAAATATCTAGCCTGATAAGCAGTAAGTCTGTAACTGCTGTTCCTGTGTGGTAGTCTGCTGTGTTGTGAATTCAATTCTCTCTTAGAACCCGCTCTATTATAATGTTGCCATGCATATTTTCAGACAAAGCTGCCTACCTGTACCGACCTTGGCACTACATTTAGAAAGCGAGGCTTACTGCCTCACATAGACCAAAACTACTTTTCTCCTATTTTTTTTTTTCAAGATTGACAGTGTAGTATTGTCCATGACCGTGAAAGTTGTAAGAGACTTATGAGAAAAACAATACCAAAATTAAGTAGACTGCAGCATAAAGAGCAATATTAATGGAAGATTTGTTATTTTCGTGTTCAAGAGAAAGTAAAGAAAACTGTCGTGAGTTAGTGATACAGCTGAAATCACATTTTAGGTTTAAAATCATTGTAATCTAATTTAGAGATTGCTAGTGTTAGGGTAAAGGTTAGGAAGTGATTTATAAAGCTTTGCCTCTAATTAAAATCACTCTAATAGCACAATCGAAATGTGAACGAGCATTTTGATGAAAATGATAAACTCACCTTTGACTCCCCGAAAGTTAAAGCTCCAAGACAGAGATTGGAAACTCGAAGTCCAGATTTACCCAAAAACCGGTATTGTGCCTTACTTCCTTCTGGTACTGTCCCCATCTTTGTGGTATATAACTACACTGTATTTCCAAACACTAGGTATCAAGGTTGGAAACACAAGTGAAGTGATCACAATAAGCTTAAATATAATCTATCGCGTTCGGCTTCAGCTAGCTGCCTTTGTAAGATTTTCCCAACACAAATTTTTCTGTCGTTATGGCAGTCCCTTAAGTTCATATTAAAGTTAATTAAATTCATTCTTTGCGCAATGGAATAGTTATAACAGAAACAGCGTTCCCTGGTCTAGATCATACTAAAGTAGGACATTCGTGCCGACTTTTAAAAAGACTTAATTTACATCGTGATATCAAGTACACTTGATATCAGGATGTTAATAGAATATTAATTTTATAACAAACATACGTCTATCAGAAGCGTATCCATTGCACGAGTCAGGAACGTTGTCTAGTTTCCTCACAAACTTTGCGTTTAAGAGTTACTAGACTCTCTATTAAAGCTCTATTGGCACGTGCACCAAACTATCTTTCTCTCAGGGGCAACTTCCCGACGTTTCCTTTGGCTTGCTAAGAGTTGGGACTCTTAACCATGCAGAAAAAAAAAACTAAAAAATATTTTTAAAAAACAAACAAAACACCATTTCAGACTTTCACATCCGGACAGAATTTTTGAGCGAAAACACACACGCACATACACACACACAATAAAGACAGACAAACAGATAATAAACTAAAAATAAAAATTTTTAAAAAAACTGAAAAAAAAAGTAAAGTCATGAAGAGTAGACATTTGATGTACATTACCGATTTTAAGAAGAAAATACCGAAACGTGCATGCCTGGATTCTTGGGGACGAGGATATAGGAAGTATATGATGTCACACGATTGTTATGTAGCAGAGACTATAATTTATAGCGGTTTTCCCAGTACCCCCCTCTTCCCCCTACTCTTCCCCTCTATGCCACAGTTAATACAGCAGAAACAAAAAACAACATAACGCTTACAGGAATTATAAGTGGCGTTCGTTCCTTGATATGGTAGAACTTACTATGAATTAACCTCAGTAGACTTAATTATTTTTCAGCAGGTGTGTTTCGGGTCATGTCAAGCAAATACATGTACATGTATTAAATTAGGTGGCCTGCTCGACAAGGCCTTTGGCACTGACATAACATATTACTGCGATGGATTGTCATTGGCTGATTTCAAGACGGCTATGATAAAATCTAGGCAAGAATTGTGTCTCGCCTGAGGCTTTTGAAGTAGTACATATATTGCATTGTCTGTGACTGTGGGAAGTGGCATAGAAGAGAAGGATAACAAAAACGAAAAGATATTAAACCTGGGTCTCATCGTCCACCGACTTATTCATTCATCCATTCATCCGTTCGTTGGTTTGTCTGTCCGCCCGTTTGTCCCTCTATCCTTCAGTCTATCCATCCATCTATCCATCCAGTCACTCATCCATCCATCCATCCATCCATCCATCCATCCATCCTCATTGGAAATCATGGCAGAAATCACTGTATGCCCACAGACAGTTCAGACAGCTGTCGAACCAATATTTTTTTATTTAAGTGAGAAAACAACAAAAATGGTTACCTCATCTTTTAATCATGCAGCCTCATTCCAGTGACAGTTGCAGTACCGCCTCTTCAACTGCCAGTGGCTCAACTCAGACACAGTACTGAAGTCATCGTCACCAAGGGAGATTTCTGATAGGTCTGCGTAAACGCAGAGGACATCTGCAGTGAGAGAACTCTTTCTGAACCTCTTCGTCATCGTAAGCAAAACCAGATGCTTTTTTTTTTTTTTTTGTGAAGAAAATTTTCAGTAGGCTTGTCAGGTCTTTTCACTTAAAATACATGGAAAGTTACTCCATCTTTCGTTGCTTTTTTTTGTTTGTTTTGTTTTGTTTTTGTTTTGTGTATTTTTTTTTTTTGTTTACTATCATTACTAGCATGATAATTAGCTGTGCAGTGATTTATACTCATTCAACTGTTTATATCGCATAGCTTTGCACAGTGGAAAACAAACAACCATTTTATTATGAGAACCCACTAGTTCAAAGAAGCGAAACTGTCATATGATTACGATCAACTGCACACTGGAAGATTTAGATCAATTACTTCAATTCTTCCCGGTCGTGGTAGTGATGACAAAATTTCAAATGATTAAATTTGGCTACAGAAATTTTTGCTGTCACAAGGTTAATTCTCGGTGTTGGTAGGCAGTAAAAGGATGGGCCTGTCAGATGTTCACAAAAAATGGTTGACGGATTGAATCATCATCTGTTTGGTTGGCTAATTGATCGACCGACTGGTTTATTACATATAGGTGTTTGATGTTTTGATTAATTGATTGATTGGTTGATTGGTTCGTTGATTGGTTAATTGGTTGAATAATTGTATAGATGATTGGTACTTGACGTATTGATTATTTGGTTGGCTGGCCAATCTTTGATTGATTTAATAATTGTTCAGTCAGTCACACGATCGTCAGTCGGGCAGTTGGCCCATTGGTTCACTAGCTGGGTAAAGAATTGTCACATCGATGGACCCATACTAATTTTGTAACTTAAACTAGCATGGTCGTGAATTCGAACACAATGCTTTGCTGAAATAATTGTGACGATAATAATAATGTTTTCATCTTAAATTCCTTAAAATTGTTCCTTTCCTCCACCATCTCATTGAACTTACAAAAAAAAAATCAGTGAATCTGTAGTAATTCTGAAGTTAACATAGAGACCGTACAGTTACATTATATATGTCTTCATAATAATGTGAATATGTGTGCATTGTGATTGTTTGCAAAATGGTACAATAGACTTATTCATTTTTGTAGGTGTGCAGAAGAATATCAGCTCAAGGTAAGAACTCTCTATATCTAAAGTAATTTGAAGAGTGCATTTATTGGATATTTGTACTGAGCTGATGATATACACATGTATAAGCAGATCTAAAATTGTTTTTATGTGATAAATGTAAACTATTTTCTCAACCAATTTGCAATGTGCATAAGCCCTAATTATATCTTTCTATTACAATTGAACAACTGGCTTTAGATTGAACAGAAAATATTTTGCATATCTTACAAAGGACATTACAAAAATTCAGTAGGAACAAATAACATCTTTATTAACGTCAAAAGAAGTCATTTGATCCGATTACATGTACATGTATATCATGCATAGTCAAAAACTTCAACATATCAATTTTTATATCCAGTTTCTCAAGAGAAACAATACTGAGACATTGAGATGATGGCAATATAATTGTATGCAGTGGGGACTGGGTCTGAGAATATTGGTTGTCAGAACCCAAAAAGTGCAATTAAAATTTTTGCATTAAAAAATGTTCTTTTTATAACTTACAGTAATTATGTGTATACATGTAACTGACAGCAAACAGAAATACCAAATTAAATACAGAATTTAACAATTAAATTTCCAAACATTTTTGACAGATGGATACTTACGCTATACTGTTATTCTGAAACTATTACTTTGAGAATTTTTAACCAATTTGAAAATAAAATCTAAACTATCTACTGATTAAATATTTTTAATGAACATTTTATACTGTCAAAGATCAAAAGATAGTTCAAAAGTACAGAAATATATTATGTGCAGTAAACTGCATTATTGTTATTGGCAAGTTAGCAAATGTCTGAGTTCACTAGATGATTGGGCAAATCTGTCAATGATTGCTTCTGCATCCAAGTCATCTAACAATTCCTTTTCAATTTTTATTATAGACAGAACATGTGGGATATCATGTTCAGGTCAGACAACAAATTTCCAAACTGGTCTTTATGGATTTTTAACTTTGAAATTCTTCTCTCATATTACACTTGGGTAAGTAATAGTGTGTAAAAAATACTTTATAAAGTTTATAAAGGCTATCATATGCTTTGCCATGAAATCTGTCGGATGTCAAAATTTTAGAACATACAATGAGCAAGAGCTGCAAGATCTACTATTGCTGCATCTAGAATCCATACACATGACATTGTAATTCCCACCATCATCATGTAAAACCTTCAATACAGTTAAGTTTCTAGCAAAAGAAAAGTCCAGTATTACTTGATCTTTTCTGATTTGTGGAAACAACTTCATAATCCTTCCAAAGCTTTATCTTCCATGTTGTTCTCTGCAGTGGTTTATAAACTTGCTGGGTCCAAGCAGGACAAATCTTTTATATGACTATTTATGTTGCATGAATCATAATTCTAAAGACTGGACAATATAATCCATTATGAGGTAGCATGCATTTACTTGAAAATCATCTAGGAGACCTGAAGAATTTCCTTTATCATTAACAAGGTCATCTACCATTTTTTTTCCTTTTGTTTCTTAAACAGGCAACACTGTTTCTCAAGCATCAATCTCCAGTGTCTGGTGTTTATCTATATTCATCTGTAAAATCTTGTCATTACCTTTAATTATGAATTCTAAAGCCTTGCTATAAATTCTATGAAATGGTGAGGTTTGTGTCTGTTATGTTGAAGCTAGAGTACTGACTTTGTAAAGCAAATCAAAAGAAATTCTGGACTGATATTTCTAATAAATTCAATCTTCAGATTTACAAACATGAACAATGTATATGGTGTACATGAATAACTGTTTTCTGATTACAAAAATATATTGTTAACAGTTTGAAATACAGACATTTCATTTTGGCTAGGCTGCATTACTAGCACTGTCTGAGTCTGATTATACAATACAGAGATTATGCAAAGCATTTAAGAAATTATATTTACTGTCTGCATATAGTAACAACATTTATTCAATAAGTTGTCTGACAAATACCTCATTCATTATCCAAAGTTAGCTTTTTAACGTGATGATAAAAGATAAGATAATAAATGTGTATTTGTCTTTGAGAGGAAACTGCACTCACAGTTGACATAATAATGACACAGTATTGAAGTAATACACACTCATTCATGCTCTTGAACACACACATGTACTTGACAAAGGCAATCTCAAGACGAAGAGACATTCTAGCATATCGAAAGGGACAGCACTGATGACAGAAATCTATTACTTCAAGCTGTTGTAGGTTCTTAAGTAAAACAGTTATTTACGACTTCTGAATATTCTATTTAAATGTGCAGATGGGGTGGGGGGGGGGGGAGAGGGGAGGGAGAGGGTCAGTTCAGATTATATTAAGCTCATATAGGCCCCTACCGAGAAAAAGTCAAGGTGTTCATAGTTTCTATCAGAAATATAGTTTTCTGCTTCTTTATATAAATTTTTCTAGTTCTCCTTATCTGTATAGCTTGCCTTTATTTCTTGCTGAAGCATAAAAATGGCATATATATTTGTATATTATTTTGTGGAGTTCCATTATGGCATCTGACAAGTCAACAGAGTTTATCAATCATCATACACTGGGGGAAAAGTTACAAAGTTTTGTAGAGCCTCATCTGATCAAATAATTACATGTAGTATACTGGATGATCAATTCTCTATAAACAAAATACACTGGGCTCAATGAGAAAAGCAATTTGCTCCTGCAGATTTCAATAAACAAAGTAAATCAATGTAATCAATAAAGTTGCTTGTTATGAAAGTGATGGGATTGATGGGAAATCTTTCAAAAAAGGTAACATCCATCAAACTATAACAGCAGGAAATTATTGCAAATCAATTTATACAAGTAAATCAATGAAAACCAATTCGTTTTTTTTACTGTTACCACAAACACAATTTCAAACTTGTTTGCATGTTTAATATAAATGATTTTATGAAACCATCTTTTGTCTTATTCATTTCTGCTGAACTGAAACAAGGGGAAGAAGTCTCAAGAGATAAATATGGAATGGTTTATTCATTTCTCACATTCAGGCCCCTCTGAAATCAGCTTCATTTAGACTCAACATAGGCATTCTGGTAGTGTGGGTTCTTGCGCCCCATATTCACTCTGAAGATCATCTCATAAGGATAGGGAACATTTGGCTGAGACATTTCATCCAGTTGCTGCATCTGAAATTGTTAGAAGGTTTAAAGTGAATGTTTCCATGGTGGAACTGTTTGTTTCCATGGCAAAACCATTTGACATTCCTGTGTTATGTCTTGGCTGTTTTTATGATGACTTTTCTCTGAATACATACTAGTTAGAGATGTTTTTCATAAAAATAATATTCAATCAGCAGAAAAAGATACAATATCACATTTAGCTTAACTGGAACATGTTATTCAAAGAAAGTTATAGAAATAAAAGTTTATTAGATCTATGCATTTGCCAACATCTATCTAGTTTACTAAACCTGGATCTGATGGCTGCAGTTTATTTAAGTATTTGTGTTTCATTGTTAACATTACTTTCAACTTTATCTAAATCAAGTCACCTTTGTCAATTTATTCCCTTTATAGATCAATTCAGTTAGGCCTATTTCATTGACATTGAATGATTCCTTTCGTTTTCTAATACCAAATGTTGCAATTTTTTTTCTTTATGTATCCATTTAAGAAACATATCAGCTAAAGAAATTTACCACAAATTAAAATTTCTGAATTTATTGAGCAAAGTAACATTAAAATTATTGCTGAAGAGGATATCAAACAAAAAAATTGCAGTCTTATGTTTATAGACACAACAGTTCCCAGTGTGATGCTGTGAGGGCATATAAATCTAGCCAACTACACCAATGTATTAAATGGCTGTAACATTGTGCTCTACAATGCTAAGGTCTGAATTGTTTTGGGACTGACATCTCTCTGAGTTCACATTGCTCTCTTTCTGTTAAAAAAACTGTCCAAGAGTATCAGTTTCTGAATCCAAAAATGCATATTGCTGAAATCCACAAGTTCAATTTTGTATTAGTCAAATCAAAGAACTGGAAATCATTTCTCAAATTGTCAAGAAGTCTTCTCTTTTATGATCCAGTGAAACTGATGTAAGAGCCGTGTCCACTTTTTTCGCTGTTTTCTTTAAGCTCTATCTCTTGTAAATTACTTACAGATAGAATATATTCTTTTTCGCTTTTTTTTTAATTCATGTACCTCTTCTTGTGAAAGTCTCCAGCCATTAGCAGCTTCCATATTGTCATCCAGCTGAGCCAAAGTTCTGGCCCCAATAACGACTGATGACACCACATCTTTCTGTAACAGCCAGCGGAGAGCAACCTGGGCTACACTGTGGTCTGTGGGAAAAACAGAGGATCTCTTAACATCCAACAAAATTAATAATATTATCCAAAAAAAAAATTTAAAAGATATGATCAATTTTAACCTGTGGAATATCAATGAGATAAAGTTAAAGTGGAAACAGGGAATCTTGCATCAATATTAAATAGCATGCAAAGAAAATGGATTTAAGGATGATGAAACAGATGATATGATCATTTGGTCTATATTTATAATTTGAATAGGTTATTCATGACTAATACATCAGCATGTGTCATATTTAATACAAATTATAAGCTCTTCCAAGTGCAAGCAATAAGCAGGAAATCTGGTTTTTGTCATGTATATATATATATATATATATATATATATATATATAACATACATTGTGAGTTCCAAATCGGGGTCAATAACAGAAATCTAAACTGTGTTTTCATTGCCTTTCAAGCTATTTTTAAAACAAGATCTAACTGAAATCGAACTGTTTAGCAACTCGTAATCATTTTGAAATACTAAGGCTGATGGTTAGCACAGTGATTCCTACTGTTTTTCACTTTCAACTCCTTACCCACCATCTTGAAACCCATGTGTTCCCCTGCTATCAGCAGCTTGATTTACATTTTATTACATTACACATTCACAGTGGCACATACACTCACAGGCATGCATACAGACACCCTTCATATCATCTAATGACAACCACTGCTACATACGGCTTTTTTTTTTTTGACCAACACAAAAACATAATACTGATTTTATTCCAAGCCACTTCTAACAAGGCCACATTACCCCCTGCCAAGACTTTGAGACCCCCTTGGGGGTTGTGACCCATTAGTTGGGAACCCCTGTTCTAGCAGATGTCTTCTTGATCTGCATGTGAATAAAGAAACAAAATTGTGCATCTGATCAGCATTGGATGACATAGCTATTGACATAAAAATCTCCATTTTCCTGGACGTACTGTGCCTTTTAGCGATATTCTCCATTGCTTCAATCATATCCCAAGTCTTGTCGTCAAAGCTTTTCCACAAGGGATGAGACTGGTAAGCTATTTGTTCATTGTCAGCCACCCAGCCTAAACGTCCTTCTTGTGGTTTTAGACCTCTCTTAAATTTTCCACTCAAAAGACCTCTGTGAAAAGCATATAGTTGTTGTCAAACATTCTCATGTTTTCTAAAAATCTGAATTATGAATGCTTGAATTAAAGGAAATGAAGAAAGAGAGAGAGTGAGAGAGAAAGAGAGAAAAAAGAAAAAAGAAAAAGAAAGAAAGAAAAAGAAAGAAAGAAAAAAAATGAAAGAAAGAAAGATAGACAGAAAGAAAAGGAAAGAAAGAAAGAAAGAAAGAAAGACAGAAAGAAAGACAGAAAGAAAGAAAGAAAGAAAGAAAGAAAGAAAGAAAG
>JBCEWB010768951.1:0-16597 GCA_039654565.1 Peronia peronii | reverse complement strand
CCTCCCTTCGCCCTCTCGATGCTCTTGTTGTTATCGTTGTCGTTGTTACTGTTGTTGCTGTTGTCGGTTGTGGTTGTGGTAGAGATGATTTGTTGTTGTTGTTGTTGTTGCTGCTGCTGCTGATGCTGATGCTGCTGTTGTCTTATCGTTTAACACATCTCTTTCATGAGTTTACGGATTTAAAAACAAGGTTATGCAATTTTTGTCATCATAAGCTTAGAGGTTTTTTGTTGTTATTGTTGTTGTTATTGTTGTTTTGTTTTGTTTTTCCCTGAAGAAAAAATGGCACAAGCCGTTGATACAAGTTCATCTTGATATAGGAACGGGAAGTTTGGTATGATAATCATTATTTTAACACTGCCGAAGATTTTTATGGGCCATTCGTTTCTCAGACAATTTAGGGAGCCTAAGGGAACTTTCAGAGTAGAACATACGAATCTGAAAATTGTATTTATATGTAAGGAAATATATCGTGATCAGTATGCAATAGGCAGAAAAATGCGTACAGAAAAAGGATATCAAATATATAATAAAAGCATACATGTGCCATTTTTTATACATCCATACAAATCTGCACACACAGATACAGGCATACGCACATACATGAATACACATACACAAGAGAGATAATTTATATTATTATGTCTGATAAAAATCCAAAGAGTACAATTTGGAAACGACTGAAATGTTGTGCGTAAATTGACCAAAAACTAATGTTGTAGTCTATGATCTGAATTTATTTTTTCTTCCGCCGCATTGTTATTGCCTTTAATATTTTAACCTGACAAAGGATTTACCTTGAACAAACCCCTTTTCTCATCTGAAATTTCGCTCAACTTCAGTGTATGACAGAGGCCATTGTCCAAGGCACATCTCGCTGTAAGGCTGAGATGTTCGTTCATTTCCATTGTAAGTCGGTCCGCCTCTCAAATTTTCGCACTGTTTAATTCCCACAAACACGGGATCACCGAACTGAGGAAACTGCCTGTAAACCGAGAAGGTGAAGAGAAAAGAAGAATTCCTAGGACAAATCTAGGATTTCAGTACTACAGGATTAAGAAAAATCCCAGAAATAGGATCTCTCTGAGATTTTTTAGTTCATTATTCAAAAAAAAAAGCAAGAGTCATAGAATTCTTCGACTTTTCTTTATTTGTGTCTCACTTTTTTTTTCTTCCAAGTGAAAGTAAAGAAATCTATAAGAGTCCCCAAAATATGTTTGCTGGAGGGTGAACTGGTCATAAAAACATTTAGGCCTTGTAGAGTTGTTTTTTTTTTAAATGAGACTCTTTGTTCTGCACTAACCTCAATTTTGTTGAAGAGAAACTGAAAAAAGTAAGAAAATATCAGAAATGAAAACTGAGGATCCCATTATTAAAAATTCTTTATAAATATATTGTATGCGTGAGTGTATGTGCGTGTATGTGTGTGTGTATATTGTCTTGAGTAATTTAGACAATAAAATGTGCACGTTGCACAGAGAATTGAAAAAAAAAAAAAGAAAGAGCGAAAGAAAGAAAAAAGAAGACAAAAAAAGAAAGAGAGCAAGAAAAAAAAAGAAAAGGGAGAAAGAGAGGAATGAAAAAGAAAGAAAAAAGAATGAATAAGAAACAAAGAAGGAAACAAACAAAAAAGAAACAAATAAACAAAAACCACAAAATAAGAACAAAAACAACAACAACAAAAAAAACTATAAAAAAAAGGAAGGAAGAAGGAGAGACAGGCAGAAAGAAAGAAAAAAGAAAAAACGAAAGAAGGAAGGAGATGATTGGAATGGTGGGGTAGAAGAGGAAGGGAAGATCATTGAATTCCTTAATAACTGGATAATGACGGCATTACAAGCTTTCTTCTGTTCTCTACACAATCATGTACTCTGTGATATCAAAATGGTCCAGTTAATAACAGTCACTTGTTCACTGATATTTTCCAATCTTCAAATCTTGTTATGTTATCAGCACTATCCTTGTCGAAACTAAGTTTATTCCCCTGAAACAGATAACGGAATGAGTACTTCCTATATCTTTTCCTCCAAATTTCACTTCCTCCAAGCCTCCACCCCTATTTCCCCATGTTTCAGACCGTATTATACTACTAGCAATCCTGGGTTAGAGTTCCTTTCTGGTGGCGACCCACTCACGCGAGGGGTGCGCCTATCACTTTCAAAGCTGCGCCTTTGAAAAGACAACTGTCAACTCCTCACAAAGACACTAATTGATTTTCGACTCCTCGTGCACGTGCCGTTTATGTGAGCCACGAGAGAACAATAACCACCACAGATATGCACACAGACGAACACCCTCACGGTCACGGTTTGTAAACTTTCCACACGAGAAGTCCTTATTTCGGATGTTTGAATGTAGAACGCCGTAGGGGCTTCGGGATTCTCTTCCTCTTTCGGCATAACGAGTGCGTAATAAGATAGGAAAACAGTGTTGTCCCCTGATGCAATGGGCTTTGACAATGCTATTAACCCGCAATATAACTGGTTGTTTTACACAATGACAGTCCCGTCTTTGATGTTTTTCGCGATGTCTTGTAATGGATTAGCCGTCCGCATGGCAGCCAAACTAAATCTTGACGTTGATGACACTGGTGGGAGGTGACTTCTCACTTTCTCTAGTACCATACTGAAGAAGGACACCGGCTGTGTATTGGGTATTTGAGTGACAGGTTTTCATGAAATTGATATAAACTGCAGTGGCAAATCCCTTATCTATTTTCTAATTGTATTTGAAAATAAGCCTCATGTATGTAACTTAAATGGCCTACATTGCAATTTCTTATAGTCAATAACATGTAGATCTATCTTAAATGGCCTACATTGCAATTTATTGTAGTCAGTAAGAAAGCTTATACGTTACGTTACGTTACGTTTTTCAATCACCTGGAGGCGGTTATCTCGTAGAAAGCTAATAATATGTACCTTGTATGACCTACATTGCAATTTATTGTAGTCAGTAAGAAATATATGTATTTTAAATGGCCTACATTGCAATTTATTGTAATCAGTAAGACTATATTTTAAGAATCAATTACTGATTCTTTATGGCCATCTTTTTCGAACACGAAAGTTTTTTTATCATTAGTTCATCTAAAGGTGCTCTTTGTTTTCGATTCTTTCTTTTCCTCCCCACCCCCTCTCCCCTTTTTTCCCTTCCAGCTCTCTGATTTTCGTCTATGTCAGACATCTGGATTCTGAATGGTCTTCATTCAAATATTCATTCAATCAGCCGTGCAAAAGAGGGTACAGAAGATTTGAAAGAAGAGGAGGATTGGCCGTAATAATGATATTTCTACCAATGTGAAGGCTTTCTTTCAATGAAATACCAAGCTGGAAGGAGTGGGAAAGGGGAGATGAAGAATCTTTTGGCGAGGGCAGGGACTTTTAGCTGAAGATTCGTCCTGTTTTTATCTTACAGAACCGTTATCTCACATACGACACAAGACAGACAATTGTTCGCATTCACTCAATGGAAAAAAAAAAAGTAGAACACGGCCAGCTCGTGCCTCGGGCACATCCCAAGCAGCTGACGGAGCGAGGAGCAGGGGCATAGCACGGAAAAATAGCTCGTGGCGCAGGAAATACGAGCTGGTACTCTTGATGACAAATTACATGCTCCAAGACGTTTATTGCGTAATTGGCGATGTCAAAGAGACCTTGTCATCTGAGGAGTGGAACAGGGATCAAGGGAGGGTTTTGAACACCACGGTACGGTCCGGTCAAACAAAATTCACAGATGACGCAGATATAGAGCACAATGAATACAGGATCATCCTAAATTCAGAACTGGCAAGAAGGTGTTGGCAGTCTCGATAAATATAACGATGATGATTCTTATTTATAATTAATGACCATAATATAGACTATATCCTACACAGAGGAACCCTATTCACTTTATAAAGTGTGAGACATCATCTTCTGATTATTTACATCTCTATATTAGGTAGATTACGAATACCACCAAATTAATACACCTGATTCTAATTCACATACTAAAGTCATTATTAATACAATGGACAACAATTCTAGACTCAATTGTAATAAAAACTGCTGCCATATAATACTGAGAAAATGGAGACTATTGAGAGAATTATTCTAAACCCAGACTTGCCAAGAAGTGTTGGTTATGTCAGCTGTAAGAGGTAAGAGAGCTGAGAATTCGCCAGATGGTAAACTTGTCGTAGTGCCACAGAACCAGGTACACGAACTCTTCGTAAGACTGTTACTGCGTCTGAGAGTTTATTTAGCGACGAATCGACACGACAGACGGATTCCAATTATTATTATTATTTATTACTATTTGCCACAAATTCGACAAAGAACAACTGAAGGGGGTAGAACATAAATATGAACAGACCGATATTTTTTTCTGACAAGAACATAAAAAATCCCTCCCCCCTCCCACCCACCCACCCACACACAAATGTCCGGTTAGGCGAAATCCCTCATGGCTTGCAGTTATGTCTCTGTCCATTGTCTAAATTCACGCTGCAGGACTCTCTTCGTAACCCCTATCCTAACTACTCTGTCTTCATCTAATATTTGGGCTTTATAAAGGCGTGCACATAAAAATGTAAAAAACATCCCCATAGAATAATTTGGGGGGAAAAGAGAGAGAGAGAGAGAGAGAGAGAGAGAGAAAAGGCTGGGGGATGGGATCGTTTATTTTCGAACACCATTTCGGTATGACAGTCAGGCTGGGTGGTGTGTAAAGCAGAGGCCATCAATAATGAGAGGGGATGATAGCTTGAGCCCTGATCTGGCGGAGAACCAGGCAAGTGACGGCAACTAATGGCCTTAATCACCAGACCTCAGCGCCAAGTTTATCACCCCTTGACGTGGGGGGAATTCCATCCTCAACTACGCCACATCATGGAGAACTGAAGTTAATTGTTGTAGAAAAAGCTGTTATTTTTTGCCTTCTCCTTCTTCACATCTTTCTTTCTCTCTTTGCCCTTCTCTCAATCTGTGTGTATTTTTTTCATTATCGTATGTGTGAGTGTGTCGGTGTGTGTATGTGTGCTCGCGTGTATGTGTGATGTGACTCCCTATCTCTATCTTAGTTTCTCAATTATTTGTGCGTGCATTTGGTCTCTTTTTCTTGTCCCTCTATTCTCCCCCTCTCTCTTCCACTTCTCTTTCTCTCACTCTCTTTCATTCTCTCTCTCTTTCTCTCTCTCTCTTTAAACAGATGTTCTAATGAAACAATTCAATGAAATAATTCTTGTAGACGAGAATATGAACAATAAGGAATACAAGGAAGTGACTGTTTTCCGCCCTTGATAGATCAGGGATGAATTAATGGATGAATGTCTGATGGACGGTTGAATGGATGTACGGAGACTCAGTGCCTCAATGCAAATGTGGGAGCAAAAGAGATTTATAGATCTAGTGTAGATATATTTAAATTTTTATTCATTTTTACTAACTTATTTATTTATGTGTTTATTTATGTATTTATTTATTTTTTATTTATTTATTTATTTTAATGTTTTCATTACTATGGGTTTTCCGTCTCTTTTCCACAATGAAAAAAAATAATTTTAAAATAATAATAGTAATAATATATAATATGGAAATTTACATCAGCACTCATAAAAAAGCATCAATTCACGCCCTGGATTTCTCTTTCCCGGAGCCTTAATGACCAGCATACTTTATGGCCGAAGGAGAGATTGACGACCTGCTACAGTTCAAGAGAGCGCCTCGAGCTGCATATTGTGTGAGCTGCCTTGACTGTTGCAATGTGTTACATGTGACATCAACCTGAAGTGAGTCCACACCAGTGATTCAGATCAGATCGCTTCATAATAATATATACTTTTTTTTTTTCTTTCTCTGTCGATCAGGTTTTTAGTCTCATAAAATCCCATTTGGATCTAGATCTAATTCTCTTTTTCTTCGATGCACAATAGCTCAATAACAACTGTAATAAAACATATTTGGGAAAGAGAGAGAGAGAGAGAGAAAGAGAGAGAGAGATTAAACACATATGCCTCCATGCGCTTAGCAATGATGGAGATGCCTTCCTCCCAAAGATACTATAACAATAATGATAACTGAAATCTGAAATCCTTCCCGCGCAGTCATACGTCGCATAGGGCCGTCACAATCTTATTCCATTCTGATCTTCCATTCTGATAATAATAACTACATATAATACAATAATGAAGATAATAAATAATGAGTAAATATATATGATATGGTGTAATATAATATTGACATTAATATTGATGAATTTCCAACCATCAAATATAGTTTGGTTAAAAAATTATCTAGGATATTCGATTCTGTTACAGAGATATGTTATAAGCTTATATTATAGCATGATGCAAAAGTAGGTACACAGTCATGAAAAAGAAAAAACAAAACACGTACAATACTCATTGTATTTATAAAGCAAGCAAATCAATATCGTACATAGGTAAAAGCAATTTTACAGTTATGATAAAATGTATTATTATGAATAATGTCATTGAAAATATCAAAAACGAAGCTAATTTAATGTGCTGATAATTTTAATGAATTAAGTATTATATCATTGATGTGATTCTTCCCCCGCGAGGGTCCGGGGTTTATAAGTAGGTTCTCTGCTCCCACCTGCAGGCGGTGTTAGCCCGCCATCGGTGGGATATCTCTCATGGAGTGCCATCCTCGACATTCCAAGGGAGAAATCTCTTCTCTCTCTCCTTGCTCCTGTCTTCTGTCCCGCTTTCTTTCCTCTCTTCTTCTTGACGTGTAAACCTATCTTACCGTGTTTGACGCAATATAGCCGTAATCGTGTTGATGTGTCGTTAAACCCCAACACAAACAAACAAACAATTGATGTGATTCTTGTAACTGTATACCTACATTTGCACCCCTGTATAGTACACTTAATTGTTATAGCACACAATAATTATAAACCATCTACTTGTGCCTATATATATAAACAACTGGTATTTCCTCATTCAGGAGAACTAGATGAAATGCTCAGTGAAAATAAATATAAGAGAACCGAGAACACAGGTCATATTTACCTGTTAGCTTTTCGTGACCTTAGTTACGTACAGAGATCTCCATTCTCCCATACGTCTCCCACAGGCCCACAGGCGACGCTGTTCCAGCCGAGTGGACAGCTAGCACGGATCATCAGATCAGCACTGACCGACGGAGGCCTATTATTATTATAAGCTTTTGGAACTTTACTGGGGTAAAATTTATTAACAAGTCAAATAATGACAATTTCTTTAACATAAAATAACGAATCCCATTATGAACCCTGGATTTAGCGCAAGAAATGGTAATCTCTCTGTCAAAGAAAAAAAAAATTCTTAGATTTATCACTTCCTACTGTCAACTCATGATTTATTATAGTTACTTCTGATTGTGGTTCTTTCTTGTAATGTGCATTGAAATACTATAGCTCCTTCAAAGACAACCAAAACAAACATTAAACCCGGAAATAATATCAACATGATGTACACGTCATACTGGGAGGAAAAACAGGAGTTTATTGTTATGAAAAAAAAAGCTGCCATCCATCTTATGCGGCTCTACGTTCAAGGTGAAGCGGAGATATTATTGTTCTCACCTGCGACCTTGCTGCTTGAACTTCTTTCATCGTGAACACCTGAACGCTATGAAAATAGTGAAAATTATGGTATAGTCGTGGCCGGTACTTGAGTGACTCTGAACAAAAAATCGTTCGTAATGATTTACGAAATGATGGTGCGTGCACTGCAGCCCGTGAATTATGGCTCTAACATAGCCGGCTGAATTATGGCTTAACTAAAATCGGCACTTGAGTCTACTGTGAGAGCAAAACCCAAAAGTACTGGGGATGCAAAAGGAGAAAGAGAAGGAGAGAAATGAAAAGAGCCCAGAAATGGGAATAGGAGAGGGAGGGGAGGGGGAGGGAATGGGGCAGCTTCAGTTTGTCTTGTTGAAGCACAAAGCCTCGTATCAAAAAATAAAAAAAAAAGAAAAAGCTTTGGGAAGAGGTGCATAGTAAGTGTAAAATCGCTAATACTAGCCACACGCCAGAGTTCTCATGAGGTTTGGTGTGAGTGGAACAGACAGTATAGAAACATAAACTAAGTATGGTTGTTGGCTTTGATAATTTTGAGATGTTTCATTATCAGATTTACTGGCATCCGATTTACACGATGGCCGGAGCTATTCTGTTTCCACTTCTTCTGGTTTACAAAATGCAGGATATTCTTGCTTTAAAAGGGGGTGGGGGCGTCATGGAGGTGATTTTTTTTTATTATTAACGATAGACTCTTTTAACCTTTGCCATCGAATTCGGCATGTTCAAATTAGAGGAAAACAGTGAAAAAAAATCGACTTTTTCATACGGTTGCCATGCAACGCCGCCATATTGGATTTTGGCGTCTCTAAATCGACTGATTTTAAATATCTCTTCCATCAAATTTCAACGGAAATTGATAAAACTTGGTGAACATATCTTTTAATACAATATCTAAAAAGTTACATATTTTCAGCCCTCCCTATGCAACAAAATTTTCTAGAAATTTTTGAAAATGCCAGGTAATAAAAATCAATTGTTTTCATACTAAAAACCCATTTTTCTCTAAAATTTACCAACCGAATGGGCCGCGCATATGCACTGTTTTTGGTCTTGTTATGAAAATGATGTAGACCAAATTTGGTTAGAATCGGTTTCGAAACAAAAAGGTAGATAGCAAAATACTATATAAAAAAAAAGGGGGGGGGGGTTTGAGAAAAACGCGTTTGATGTTTTTTTCAGCGAAAAATGGACATGGAGGATTTTTTGTTGGGCTTTCAGTCTCGGAACAGCACTTTTTTAAATACTAGCCCTCTCTCCATGACTTCTGTGTCTCTTGTTGCCGTTTTTTCAGCTTTCTGGTCGTATCTTTTCTGGAATTTTGCTCCCTACCCCCATCATATAAGGGCTCCATAGAGTAAAGGGTTCTTGAGGGCCTGTATATGTCCTCCATTGGTTTTTTTTGGGGGGTCCAAACCAAGAGTGTCTTGACCTTTATTTTGGTATATAGTCCACATCTGAGCTGTGAAGCGCCAGAAAGAAAGGAAAATTTCACTATTTATAGGACGTGGAAATTCATTTTAGAATGCTAACACTGATAATCTGCATGATCAGCAGTTTTTTTCGCCTCGTAGTGGTCAGAATCAAGTGTCTTATGCACTTTTTGCCTATATATAATCATATAGCGATGATCTACGACTGTATGTAGTAGCCAAATGGAGCCAAATCCTGGTTGACAGTAGGCTAGGCCTATCGTTGAATGACCATTGATCAAACACGTTGGAATGAACATATCCAGTTTTTGAAACCATTTTTATACGCAGAAAAGACAAGGTTTTTAAGAGAAAGCAAAACCCCAAAGTCGCATTTTTTAATATTTATTTTTAGCAAAATCCATATTTCAGGACGCCCCCTCCCCCCCCCCCCCTCTCCCTTAATTAAATGATTCATTCTAACAACGGACTCGCAAACGATTATGTGCTCACAAAAATCAGGACGTGTGTTGATATACGGTGGTAAATAAATCAAATTTACATTTAGCTCAAAAGGTTTCGATACATTTTTTAAAATGATCAAGTTATTCAAATACTGAGAAACGATATGCCTAACTAACTAAAATAGATAAATAGTTAATCCACGGATAACTAAAAGGTAAAATAATAATAATAATAACAGATATACCTTTATCATTCAATATCAGGAACAATTCCTGAGTTCAGTCTGCATGAACATTCTGCTGAAACTCTCAGTGTCACACTTCAAAGAGACTTTTTTAAAAGGAGAGTAAATATCCTCACTCAGATACTATTATGCAGGTGATTAGGGCGTGAATTTGGTGGCCGTGGATAATGACTGCATTTAAATATTATGTTCCATCTGTGTGCGCATTGCTCATATTATATTGATAATGCGTGTACATTATGTTTTTATGTATACAGGAAGACCTCCCAGGCTCTTCATAAGCTTTCTGTCTGTCCCCGTCTCTGTCTTTGCCTGTCTGTTCGGTCTGCCTAACTATTTGTCTCTCTGTCTGTATGTCTTTCTATTTCTCTGTCTGCCTATTTGTCCGTCTGTATGTTGATTGGTCTGTCTGTCGGTCGCTCGGTCTATTTGCCAGTCTGTCGGTCTGTCTGTCTATGTGTCAACTTTCTCTTTCCTCTTGTCTCTGTCTGTCGATCGAGAGCGTGCAATCAAACACAGAAACGCCGGTTGATTCACGACATGAGAAAAAGTGCACCCACTCCAAGCACAAAAGATGCAAGCTGACTTTATTTGCAGTGTTCATTATCTGCCGCGTGCGCACTGCGCGCTACGTACTGTACCTGATCAAAGATGACACATAATACGATCAAAGGTGTCAGTTAATATCACCGAACAGTTACTCCATTAAACGCCAAATGGTCTCGGAGCTGGACCACAATAGCGTGATGAAACATTCACGGTGAAGGTTGTGGGCCACGTGCCGAGTTCTATCTGATGCCAGAACATCGCTCTCACTAATCCTTTCTATTTACCCGACATGTCACCTCGCCTACGGGCTATGTCCGTCCGGCTCTGAGAACTGGTGACGTTTTTCAGACTGTTGATGACATATTGGCGTTTTTAAACTTTTATTACCGTTGGCAGTGACGAGAACGACGACTCGAAGATGATAGAGCTTGCTTATCTCATGAATTTATGCTGATTGATTCAGATTTTTCCTTTGTTCGTGTATACGAAATCTCTAAACATAATGTGATTCGAGTGTTTTTATCGCCCAGCAGACTTTCTGTGAATATATTGATGATGACAACTACTGTGGCGAGGGGAGAAAAATGTGTAATACAAGCAAAATGGAGCGTAGGGTTAAATAAAAGACTGAGTGTGCCAAAGAGGAAGAAGGAGGAGGAGGGGTCTGTGTCAGCAAGCATGACATAAATTATAGAGGTAGATGGGGTGAGTCAATCAGAACAGTGACAAAAGGCAAGACTTTCGTCACGCTTTTTGTTATATTGTCTTTCTTGATGTCATTGTAGCTCGGATGGCACACTATCGATGATGACGATAATGAAGATAATGACGGCGAGCAAGAGGAGGACACAGTCAAAAGAAAATTTAATGTATGTTTTCACTTTGAAATCTGGACCTACTTGTATTTTATGATATTCTCTGTGAACTCTTACCCTCGGGTTGATAAATTTTCGTCTGGCAGTTCACCTACCTCTCTATAATAATGATAATGAGCAAGGGATTTTATGAAAACAAAAATTCCTCCATTTTCTAAAGGATCTTTGTAACACTGATTTTATTTTATCTTTTTATTATTTTTTTTTTTAACAGAGTTTTCACCATAAGCATTCACCACGTTATGGCTCTCAAATGAGAAATTATCCAGGGATTCCTGTTGCAGAATGTTTGGACATTACTGCCGCAGATGAGGAGAAAAAAAAATGTTCTCGACTAATTATATCCCATTATATTTTCTTGTTTTTGTTTGCTGTTTTTGTTTCTGAGGCTGTGTTGCAAAGACATTTAACACACAGGCGGAAAAAAAGACCAATTATCTGCAAAAGACAAGTAAGACGCCAAATTGTTATTAATGATTCGTTATCGATGAAAGTGTCAAGGGCGATGATGACGCTCAGATCTACTGTAGCGATTACTGCCCTTGCAGCCGCCATGTCATCTTCTGCGCCATCCTCATTCATTTTCTCGCCGTTATCGAAGGCATCGTCGACCACTTTCTCGTTCACTCAGAGCTGCTTATCGCCGTAGATATCTATGGATAGCCCAGGCTCTGCAGTGTCCACGCCCTGTCTGTTATTCTAATCGGCTGATCCGCCTACAATCCCTCAGATTGGAGACTGCTGTCTGTCCACTGACCCCCTCAGGCATTGATCCTTTACTAGATGGACATTGCTGCTTGCAGTCTGCTAGCCGGTCACTCAATGCGCAGGATGCAAAACTCAACTAATCTACAAGACTGTGTTGGGTATTGTACTCTGCCCATATTTCTATTGACCTCTGAAAAATGTTTGTGTGTGTGTGTGTGTGTTTTCAAAACAGATTTAAAATATAAATTTATATCTTTTGTCAAATTAGTCTTCCTCTTTCAAATAGATACACTTTATTTTTAAATTTGAATGTGTATGTGGTATATTTCCTTATTATCTTGCATCTGTTTTGCGTTTTAGAGTCCATAAAGCTAGTAAATGTCACAGTGATAAGACATTAATTCAGAGAGGAAGACCATTCTTTTAATTTTTATGAAGCGGAAAACTAAAAATATCAAACATTCTCTGGCATTTTGCAAGTTAGTGGTGCAAAAAGTTAGGCAAGGAAGAAAGAGAGAGAGAGAGAGAGAGAGAGAGAGTAATGGATACGAATTAACTTGCATGACTGTAAGCACGACAGTGCTTTTTTTCAGTCTCAAAGACGACCTGCATACCAGTGTGAAAATTGGACAAACATTTAGATAAAATGACCAAATCATTTGTACATGGATCTCTTGAGCTCTGGCAATACGTTACGCCAAGCAGCGTCTCCTTATAACAAAGGAGGATCCGCATATGGTTTGACATAGAGTGTCATGTAGTAGCTTAGGACGCCGCAGTTATGAAAGATCATGCAACAAAATGGCGGATTTTGCTGGATTAGGTCAAATTAAGATCTTTCGTCCAAGCTCTAGCGGACATCTCTCTGACGCACTTCACGGGAGAGGATCACTCTGAATACTGGTTATGTTAGGCAAAAGGAAATTCTCTGTCTCTTATCTAATTTATTCCTACTCATTGAAATATGTAAATCATACCGCATCTTTAAAACACTCAAAAGGGTATATATTAATATGAGTCAGCAACCACCCTCACAGATGAGCAAATATTATGTCTTTTAGATGACGCTTACTTGAGCCCGGGGAAAAAAAACAGAACAAATGAGATTGTTGGCCTTTGCAATTACACGTAAACGAGACTGTCGCTGTCATTGTGGCAAACTGTCATAAAGGGATTTGGAGGTTTTTGGATTTGCTTTTGTAGTGAAGTGAAAACACAATATATATCTATCTTCCTGCTTTTGTTTGGATATATTTAATATAATGGTCATCTTTCAGTGGGACTATTAAGTATAGAATGGCTATAATCCGTTTGTTCTACTTCCTAGTTCCAAAAAATTTAGTTTCGTCTGTGTGTGTGTTATCTTTGCCGGAGTAGGGGTGGGGTGGACAGAATTGAAAAACATAGGGGAGGGGGGGATAAGAGGGACTTTTTGAAAAGTGCACAGAAAACATCTACCCAAAACACAGCATACTGAAATCCGGACTCACGCGGTACCAGTTGCCGACTGCACAACCAAGGTGGTCACATTCTGTGCTTTCTGCCGCCCCCAGTCTTGGTTTAGTCTCTAACGTAGCGATGATCTCGCGTCCCATACTTGAATTTCACTTATTACTAGAATAATAATGAAGACAATATAATATGCTTAGAATTTATAATTAAGAACACCTGAGAAAGGACGTGAAAACTGGTGGTAGAGTGGTGGAGAACAAGGAGTGGTACTCTCACTATCGTTCCCACAGAGCGCCGGAGAGAATGAGAAAACCACATCTCTCTTTCCAAGCTGTCCGCTTTAAACATAACGGAGTGTAAACAAACTCTACAGACCATTCAAAATGACGAAAACCAAATTTTAGATTAGTTACGTAGCCCGTGAGGAACAACGGCGCATTTTGTGATCCCTGCATTTTATATGTGAAACTGAACAGTTCAAAGGGTGAAATCCAGGGCAGAGATCTTTGAGGCAGCACCGTGAATGGCATTACACAACAATATAATCACAAGTTAACAAAAGACGATCAAGCACATGAGCGGCTCTTACATGCAAAGACCAGGATTCTCGTCAAGCTTTCATACGATGAATATTATTTGTTGTCTCGGAGATTAGATGCGACATTTATTTGAAACGAACAACCGGTGTATCATGTTGCGATGAAGCCATCCATTAAAAAAAGAAAGAAAAAAAGTTAAAGCCCAACTCTGTGGTTAGATAACAGAGTGGTTTATTATTAATGTGTCATTGTCAGCCCTATTGTCAGCCAAGCTTTGAAATGGCGGCTCCTACCCAGAGAAAGAAAAAGGGGAATAATTTATGGTAGAGTTTGGAATTTAATGTGGTTATTATTGCACCACGGTGTTTATGACAAGTGCAGTCCTATCGTATTACTCGTCGGTTTATGTCCGACGTTGGAAGTGATGCAGGAACCCTGCCGGGAAGTTTAGCTCTAGTTCTCAGGGCACCACGAGGGGCGGTCTCTTTGCTGCATAGTAAAATAGCAGATTACAGCATCACTGCTATCCTTGCTTGGTGGTGGCACGGAGGCATGAGGGAAATTATCTGTTAAATTCAATGAGATTTAGAGCTTTATGGTTTTTAAAAGACCAAGGAAAATTATGGGATTTGATCTTCTATAACTTTTGTCAGAATTTCTTTACAAAGCTCTAGAGAGAGATTTCTGTCTGCAGACTCCTGCAATATTTCTAAGAAGAACGATGTTCAACTCGCCGCGACAATGATCCACTGGATTACCATGTGCACAATGATCCACTGGATTACCATGTGCACAAAACACATTTTAAACCTATGCAGGTGCATTGCATTTCGATAAAGTGTTCACACTATCCTGTCTTTTCAGTTTAGAAGAAAACTCAGGAAAGGGAGAAACAGGGGAGGATACAAGTTAAGGATAGGCCGACGGCATTGTAGTTGTCCTTAATCTTTTTTCCTAGAAAAAAAAACAAAACAAAACATTCTTTGTATGCTCTCTCTGTGTCAATAAAGTATGCGTGCAGTTTGTTCAGACGTTCAACATCAGAAGAAATGCTGATCGACGATGTGAGAATGTACATGGGAAACAGCCAGAACTTAGTTCTCAGCAGTACAATCATTTTGAGTCAGTATTTCTCATAGTATAATCACTGTGAAGATAGTGTTATAGAAGATGACAATGAAAATTCATAACATTATAATTATGACTTCTATATATATTCATCAGAGGAATTATATATATATATAAAAAAAAGAGTTCCCATTCAGCCATTAAGAACAGAAAGAAAGCACACGGCCATGCAGTCACATTGTTAAGATTTGACCTGTCGACGCTTTCATCAACATGGCACGAACTCCAGAAAGAAAATTTGTCTGGAGATTTGGAGGCTTTTATCATCATGAGCAAGGGACATGCACTGACATGCTGGGATAGAACAAGCAGTAAACCAGATCCAACCACAACAAATAATTAAATTTGCTCGTATGTCATCTCCTTTTAAACAGACAATCTTAAGCTTCGGTTTCGAATGGTAAAGGAATCTCACATAAATTGCATCCCGCTAATTCCTGCGGACTGATATCTTGCAGGCATGGATCTGTTTTATGGAGTCTCAGTTTACATTAAATGGTAATCAGTTTCAGTCAAAAAAGGTAAAACTGACAGATAATAGAAAACACTGAATGTGTATGTTCGTCACTAAGCATGCATAATGATTAAATGTGACAAGTGAAATCAAATGTCGATAAATTCACCCTCTTTCTCTTTCTTTCTTTCGTTCTCTCTCATCACCTTTTCAATATTTTTTTGTTGTGGGAGGGGGTTAGGAAGGGACCTTTGGAACTATCAGAAAGTCGTTCTGAATAAGGAGTGGACCCAGCAGCTTTGATCTGAACATGTACATGTGGAACACAACCTTCGGGTAGTATCCTGTTACAAATAAGTACCTGTTATAGAGTTATAGAGTGAAATAATAAGAATTTCAATTGTATCTAATGCGAACCGAAGCAAATGGGAATGAAAAATTAAAAAAAAAAAAAAAAAAAGAATTGTCTTAACGGGAAAGGAAAATAAATTTCACCAAATATTTTATTAAGTGAAGTGAAATGAGAGAAAATGTTTCAGATATAGTAGAACTCTTCATATGTCTAGATTGTTCTCTTCACTATATGATAATGTCGCAAGGATAAAGAGGAAAAAAGACAAACATCTACTGTGTTTCTCTCACTGCCCTATAGCTATACCACTAGAGAGGAAAGCACGAGCTGTGGCACTATGTAGTTTATTACTTAAGCCTTGCAGTCCTGAGAAAGTAGAACAATCTCAGCTTTAAGTGGCTGTCTGTTTGTTTGTTTGTTTGTTTGTTTTTTCTTGGTTTTTTTTTTTTTTTTGGTGAAAATATTTGTGAGTAGATATTTGGAATTTGGAAATTTTGCCATCGGCACTCCGCCTACTCTTCATGGATTTTTAACTGCCAAAGGTTCTTTGACGTGAATAACATACACAAGGGACCTCCGAAATATATTCGCCCTTATCCGAGAAGGCTAGACATCGGACTTCCCCGTCCAGAGGAAGCCAGGGGACTGCTATGCCATTGAAAAAAACAAAACAAAAACGCAGGTTTCGATCTTCGCATCCTTCCATTCCCTGATGGAATGATTCGCGAGTCGAACCACAACCTCACGACGAGAGTTGTTTTCACCATGGAGCAGATGCCAAAGCACGTGGCCACGGCGATCCCCCAGTGGTACTACGTACATGTATTTGCCTTAGAAGACAACAAATCAG
>JBCEWB010768840.1:3508-16597 GCA_039654565.1 Peronia peronii | reverse complement strand
GCAAAATAAATAAATAAATAAATAAATAAAAACAATGTAATATTTTAGGTATTATTTTAAGTTAAAAATGTTTCTGTCTAAGACCAGAATCAACTGAATAAAGATCGATATAGGCTTGTCTCATAGTGCGTTGTAACTTTATGGTCAATAAACCCTCTAAAGCTTTGCAGAGAGAAATAAACTTAATAAAAATCAAAATGTCTTCAAGTAACAGATACAGAAAGAGTACTTAGATATAGCTAATATGTTAGAACCGAGAGTTAGAATTGGTTAAAGATGTGAACCATATGAGCTCAGTTGTTCCTATTCATGTTACGTTACGGTCTGTAATACGTCTTTCAACCTCCTAGTGGAGGTTATTTCGTCGGGTTTTTGTTTATTTGATACTCAGAACTATAATGTCAAACTCATTTTGAAACAAACTTTAGGTCTCATTTTTGTCTTGTGGTGATTATTACTATTTATTTTCCTTTTTTATCCAACTAACCAGTTTTCTTTGGCCCAGAGCCTCTCAGACTTTCACATTGAAAAGAACGTACTGTATGACGAAATTTCCTCCAAACCGGAAGTACAATGCTGCAGGCGAGCCCTGGTGAACTCACATCTGAGCCTCGTTTTCACTCTCCCGCCACAAAGAAAGGGGGACAAAACTTCCGGAACTTCTCTTGTGCGCTGGCAGTAGTTTCCCTCTACTTTAATTAGCTGCTCAAAATAATAGCGCTTTCTTCCACTCCATTGTCCCTCGTGTCTTGTGACTTGGAGTGAATGGAACGGGCAAGAAAGAGACAAGAAAAGAGAAAGTGTTTCTTCTCCTAATTAAGATTCCCATTGTATTTCCCGCAGGCGTGTCTCTTCAAGGGGCTTTGGCTGAAAAGCTAACGCTGGTTTGTGTGATTGGGCTTCATTAGAGCCCGGCATTGTATGAAGATTGTCTTGTACGAGAGCTGGAGAGTTCTGGAAGCGAGGACTGTTTAGGCATCAGTGGCCAAGATGTTTGTACAGTCAGACTTGGTGGAGAAGGTAATGGTCTCATCCTGCGGCTATCGGCTGAGTTCTTGGCTTTGAAAACAGATAGTCCAGCCCTTCAGTCGCTGATCAAAACTAAGCAACGGTACTGAACGTAAACGGGAAAGGTGGTTAGGGGAAGTGAGGGGGAGTGGGGGAGGAAAAGGGAGGGGTGAGGGTGGGGAAATATTTTGGTGGAGGAAACGGGGTGGAGATGTGGAGAGACTTGTAATCAGAAGATGGTGAGGCGAGTTTGTGTGTGATTGTTTGTTGTGTTTGCGTTGGGGTTTAACGATACATGGGTACGATCACGGCTATATTGTGCCAAACACGGTAAGATACGTGTTTACACGTCAAGAAGAAGTGTGTGTGTGTGTATGTCTGTGTATTCGTGTGTGTGTGTGGATTGGTGTGTAAATGTGAGTACTCAGTCAGTCTGATAGTGTGAGCACGCGTGTGTTTGTATGTGTATGTGTGAATATGTCTGGAAAGGGGGCGGGGAAAGTGGGTGGTGATATATATGAGCCTAACTCTGGGAAAGCATTCTAGGAAGATGGTGAGCGAGTTTATGTTAGTGAGAGTGTGTTGCATTAATACGGAATGTGTGTACTTCTTTGAGATTGTTATACGGTTGTTATATTCAAACTGTGAATTGGGGAGGGGGAGAAGGGAAGGGTATTAGGCTAATTATATAACAGGGCAACATCATAATAGGAAGATGGTCTACGAAACAGAAAGTAAACGTAAGCAAATAGAGATCACCTCTGCCGTCATTTTTAAGAATACAATGCATGCAGTTATAAAAACCAGCGTATAGTGTATTTTAAAAATGGCGGCAGGCCCACCCCTAGGAGGTTGAATGAGGAAATAGAACAGAAGATGGTGAGCGAGTTTGTATTGTGCGAAATTGTATGTGTGTATGTGTGTGTGTGTGTGTGTGTGTGTGTGTGTGTGTGTGTGTGGTGATATGGAAATATGTGATTGTGTGGGTCTGACTGAGTGGGTATTTCAATGCTTGAATGTAGGTGCATCTACGATGTGTATATGGGGTGGGAAGAGGGGGGGGGGGACCATATGCAAGAGAATATATCGACTCCTATATGTTTGAACCATGAAGTTGTTTGTTTGTGTTGGGGTTTAACGGCACATCAGCACGATAGAGGCTATATCGTGTCTAACACAGTGGGTACATTTATACAGTAAAATTCTGATCAAGTTGTAAATAGATAAAATTAGCCCTGAACGGACAATGCGTTTATGAGTTATAAAGGGATATCAAAATGTGTATATAAATTTTAGGTAGTCAAATATTGTATAGCAAAGCTAAAAAGATAGGTGTAAGCAAGTTTGTGGCATCCCGTGGGGATCGTCGCATGCTTATCAGGTATCTGTGACGAAGCGATGTTAAAGTTTGTCATACAGACCTGTCTCTCCCGTAAACATAAAACATCTAGGGAGGTGTAACTGTTGCATGAATTAGCTTTGTTTTGAATATAATTTCCATGTCTTTTATTCAGTTTTATCTAGCATCTCATCCAAAAATATCAAAGTTATGCCGTAAAGCTGTAGTAAAAATTTGTCTTGTAAAATCCCCGTTAGACTATGATGTGAAAATTCGATAAAAATTTGTCACCCAAAAAATACCAACTGGGTACCGTAAAATAACAATAAAAATATCTTTCCGTAAATTATACGATAAATTGATGGTATGTTCATTGCAAATGACTCAATTTACAGACAATTTTTACAGTGTAGTTTGATCAGATAATTGTCAATAGGATTATGGATTTAAATATGTGTGTTGGAGCTTGTGTGTATATACTATATGGGGGTAAGTGTATGAATGTTGTACGCATAGCTAAAAGGTGTTTGTGTGTGTTACTGTATATGGGGGGCATATATATGTATTTGTGTGGATATTTTAGGAGGATATGAGGATATATGTATAAGAATATATCTGAATGCATGTAATGCATGGCTACATGACTGGAGGATGGCGCCGAGTTCTGATGCCATTATGAAGTGAACGCTCTCTGCAAACACTCAAGAGAAGAGAAGCAAATCACCAGGGCAGGATAAAATAAAAAATAACAACAACAACAACAACAAAACAACAACAATAACAATAACAACAATGTAACAACAATAACATAACAACAATATTAACAACCATAACAACTATTAAAGTAACACTAATGATAACAACAGCAAGTCAGAAACGGAGAATGTTTGTCTCAAAGTGAGGCCAAAACGAGATTTTTACTGAGGAAAATTAAAACAGTCCCATGAAATATTCAGGTTCTATCACTATGCGGAACGACAAAAGTGAGTTGTACAGGGAAAACAAGGCCCATTTGCCGTTTGAGATTTGCCTCTCTGTCCTAGGACATAAATGTTTCCGCCAAATAGAATAATAAAAATTCATTTCATCCATTTAATTTGGCTGCCCCGCATAATTCTGACTGTAGCATAAGTCTTTTGGCCATCTTGTGATATTTTTTCTGACGACTTCCAATGCCACGTTATGAAGAGCCATTAATATAATGTGCTTTTAATATCTCCAGTCCCGGGCGACATGAGTGGTGGATTCATTGAGAGAAATGCAGGCGCTCAGCTATCCATTCCAACTGCTCAGAAATAATTCACGTACAAGCGACAATCAGAAACGGGCATCCCCTCGTTAACACTTGTATTTCTTAGCAGTGGCCATTTTCGGACTCAAGGGAGTTAATCCTTCACCTTGCCAAAGATTAAAGAAATAATCTATAAAACTTGCTCACATTCATCGAGATAATATAAAAAAAAAAGTCTATTTATATCCTAGAAATATTCCTGGCTTTCTTGATGAATTATTTGCAGATTCCTTTTTCATGTTGTTTCATAAAGGGATTTAGAATGACTGTGATCAATTACCAAATGCTGTGAAATGACAATGTATTTTATAGTAAAGAAAGCGTGATAAGCTCCATCAAGAAAAACATCATGGCGATTTGATAGCCGATCTTATAGAGTTGGTGACAAGGGTGATCTCCAAAAAATGATGTTGCTGAGTTAAATCATGCCTTTTTAAAGACGTAATACTATCATTTGAGACCATCATCTGTGCAGTATACATGAACTATTGTTTATACATCCCAACGAAAAAAAAAATATAAAAGCACCACAGATTTCTCATCATTACATGGTACATATCATTTTATAATACTCGTACTCATCACAGATATTGCCAGTCAGATCTAGATCTAAGCCCAATGAGATAATCTATAATTTTATAACCGATTTGCATTGAAAGCCATAAGCAAAAGAGATGTGCGATTAAGTCACAGACACACAAATTAAGCTTTGCTTTGGGATCCCAAGTGACTTACAATCAATAAAGCAGTTCTCATTGTACACTGTCCTTAGTAGTAACAATAACTTACCATTTCTAAAACATAACTAAATGTTACGGAGAAACATGCAATAGTTCTATGGACATATCCAGAGTTCAAAAACTGTTTCATTCACTAGTCTGTGTTAAATGCCTTGTTTTGCAAGAATAGAGAGCAGAAAACACGTGTAATTCCTCACGACGGTGGTGACAAATAAGACCAAACAATTGGCCAATTTTTAAGGTCAAGGTCTTTGTTTCTTTGCTAACTACTCGGCAGTTTTTCTCTAAACTTTCCTTCCTTATTGGATATTTAAACTTCTCTTTAGCCAGGCAAATTCTATTGGTTTACCAGAAGACCGCAAAAAAAAATTTGCCCTGCATTTATTCATTCCCTCTGTATTTGGCACTGGTCAAATTTTGCAAGGTGCCACAGGAACTGGGGATGGACATGGACTTCTAGATCTGAAAGTTTGGCCCATAGTCAACAATAATAGCTCTGGCTGAAGACATGTCATGCCCATGGTGAACCTGACTATTTTAGTTCAGTGATGCTTTTTCTCTATGATAGAACACAAGATTTCGGGAAAAACCCAACGCGGAAGTACGTCAGGCGTTTCCTTACGTCTTTAAATCTTTAACACTACTCACTACTATTATTATTTGCGAAGCATCTCGGTTCAATACGATCACAGCGAAGAGTTCTAATCATACATTTCCTACCCACCGTAACACTGACAGGGTCCAACCAAGAAATGAGGCAAACCTAGGGCCGAGGCAAGGCCAAGGACATAGAAAGATGGACTTTTCCGAGATATTGGTGAATTCTATTGTAACTTCTCATGACAATTTGGTGTAAAGTGGGCAACTTCTATATGTCAAACTGCTAGGACTCGAGTCTCCATGCCAGTGAACTCTTTCGTTTGTTAACTATTGCCGGTTGTCACCTGAAATAATCACCAGGCTACACTCTTCTGTTACCTGATGGATCATTTTGCCACGGTAATAATTCTTAAGGCAATGAATGGAAATAGAAAGACCAGTTTTTGTCAGGAAAGTGAGGGATACAAATGAGGCTGATTTAGACGAAGAATGAATTTCAATAAAGAGAGAATCACTGGACGATAATGGGTAAACTTTATAACGTGGACAAGAAGAAACGCAAAACAGAGGAATGGGCAAAATGTCTTTTGCAGACATGGCTCTTGGATGACAAGTGGATACCATTGGAGATTGAGAGATCATTATGTAAATAAAACATGTTTCAGAGAGATGTAGTGTCCGATCCGTACTCCATGGCTCCTTGTCGAAAGTCAGATTCCAGGACCCAGGGGACGGTAAGTACAGGCAGATACAGAAGGGGCAGACTACACAAGACCTGGCTTGACAATGCCAAAGCATGCACAGCTAGGGCCATTATCATATCGCTGCCAACAGGGAAAGCAAAAGAAATCCTTGACTGCCGACTGTTGCATGGTATCCCGACGACATGTTTGTCACCAGTGTAAAGATGACGATGAATCCTTGTTGTCGTTTTGAACTACCATAACAATAGTTCTATCTTCACTGACCTTGGATTAAACAATAACAGCAACATAACCGACATAACAACAGCGACATGATCATAAACACATACACACACACACACAAATACAAAAGAATATAAAAAAACTACTCCGCCACTAAGGAAAATCACACACACACACACATCCATACACACACACACCCATCTCAAGACACATGTTACAAATATGACAAAGATAAGGGATATTGAAAACGTGTAGTCTTTTCATTGATATCTTGTTGAAGCTGTGACTGCATATCACCTTCTTTCTTTCTTTCTTTCTTTCTTTTCTCTCTTTTTACTCTGTTTCTTCTTTCATTTTTTCGTTTTCTTTCCTACTTTCTTTCCTCCATACTTTCTTTGTTTTAATGAAAAAAAACAGTTCATTTTTCATTATTTATCATCAGTACTATTGGATTGTTCTCTGGTTTGACGCCATATTCCTAGGCCATGGGTTGTTGACTGACTACCCCTCGTTAGTCCAGCTCGCCCTAGCTTTTTGTATCATACATTATGTACGGCAGGTTTCATATCGCCAGCTTGTCCATTATGTGCCCGACATCGCTCAAGCGTGGACAGTGCTGAATATTCAGATCTCACCACCCCTGTCCTCCACAGTTGGTGCAGGGATAGGCAGGAGAAAGAGAGAGAGAAAGAGACAGAGAGAGAGAGAGAGAGAGAGAGAGAGAGCAAAACAAGAGCAATCAGAGAGAACAAGAGAAATAGAAATAATGAGAGACAGTGAAAAAGAATAACAGAGAGAAAATGAAAAAAAAAAAAGGGTGAGAAGAATAAACGAAAGAAAAAAAAAGGAGTGAGTATGTGTGAGAGAGACAGAGAGATAGAAACACAGAGATAGCAAATGAAAGAAAGAGAGATAAAGACTAAACAGGAAAAGGGAGAAAGTAGAGAAAGGAAAACTAAAACAGAAGAAAGAAGATAAAAATATAGAGAAATAGAGAAAGACAGAAAAAAGAGAGAGAAAAAAAAACAAAGAAATAGTGAGAGATAGAAGTAGAAAGAAAGAGAGCGGGAAAAAGCCAACATCATGGATGTGGCCGCCCTTAAATGTAAACAATGATTATTCAAAATTCATAATTGTTATCTCTGCCGCTGTTAGCCGAACAAACTGTGCATGAATTTGGTTTTCAAATAACGTTTTAGCGTTAACGTTATCCGAGATGCATAGCAATAGAGGGGAGCGTAACAATGCGGCCTGTCAGAGTGTCGTTCGTGATGATAAGTGTGAAATTATGGTCCACAGGGATGAAGATATCGACATACGCTGCGTACACGCGCACGGTGGGTGCCAGGTGTTATATGTCCCAGGTGCTGCAAACATACAGACATACAACCTTTCAACTAACGCCCCCCGACAAAAAAAGCCCTTTTTTCATCAAAATTTAAAGACTGTCAGCCAAATGTTTTTTTTTGTTTTTTTTTCTCTTTGCCGCATCAGTACCAAAAGAGCATATTGAGCTCGCAAACTTACATTTTTGTGCGTTTTTGTACAGCTAAGATAACCAACACGACAGTAGGTTGAAAAGCTTAACATAACCGTAACTGTAACCTTTGCTGACCACATGAGGTAATCAATAACAAATATCAAGCAGGAAAATATCAGTCTGCACCTTTTATTCAAAACACGACAAAAAAAAAAAAAAAAAAGAATTACATCCCCTCCCCCTTCCTCCGTCCCACCCTCTCCCTTTTTTTTTGGGGGGGGGGGGGTCACCCGCTTCAAAAAAATAAATAAATAAGATAAAATAAAAATAACAAAATAAACAAAGTCAGGGTAAAAGGAAAGCGCATTTTCTCTGGACCTTGAATTTTAATGAAAAAAAAAAAAAAAAAAACTCTTTGCAAACCCGTCGAGAAAACCTCCACTAGGAGGTTGAAAGATGTGTTAACCCTCTTTGCAATGCTTGTTTTATACTTCCTTTGGCTATCGAACAGAAAACAAATTTGACTGACTATGAAAAAAACAGGGCTCATTATTTCTTCAGCAATTCAAATATAACATAACATATAACTTTCCACAACATTTAAAGTCCACAATAATATATCGTAGCACTATATTCTCTAAATCCTTAGGTTTGTTCAGTATTTTTTAGAGGAGAAAACACAGAACAAGATCCGGTGATCGTGATAATACTGTGTTACAAGGACCAGTGAGATTGGGTGCGAAAAAAGCGGTGTGCAGAAGAAAAGATGGGCCGAGAACATTCTGGAAAGGACAAAGAGAACATTTACAAAGATACAGAACCGAGTCCACGGCCGTGACGGCTGGACAAGAAGATTTGTTCAACTCGCCATCAGGCGTCTCGGTGATGCCAGAAGAAACTCAGGACTAAGAGGGAGGAGAAAAAGAAGAAGAAGAAGAAGAAGAAAAAGAAAAAGAAGAAGAAGGAAAAGAAGAAGAAGGAGGAGGAGAAGAAGAAGAAGAAGAAGAAGAAGAAGAAGAAGAAAAAGAAAAAGAAGAAGAAGGAGAAGAAAAAGAAGGAGGAGGAGAAGAAGAAGAAGAAGGAGGAGAAGAAAAAGAAGAAGAAAAAGAAAAAGAAGAAGAAGAAGAAGAAAAAGAAGAAGGAGAAGAAGAAGAAGAAGGAGAAGAAAAAGAAGAAGAAAGAGAAGAAGAAGAGCACTAAAGAGATCAGTAAAGTGAAGGATTTTTCTTTCAAAAACTAAGAGACGAAGTGTTTTGTCAGAGTAGGTGAGACAACTTCAAGCTGACAGCTGGGATCCTGCCTGACCCATAGCTGAAACACACGGCAAGGGTGGTCAGCGGTATTGTATTGTTCAACAGGGCCCAGAAAGGGAAAGCTCTCTATAATGTCATTAGGTACTTCAGGCACATGTTTACTGCGTGATCTATTGAAATGTTAAAAACCTGTTTCTATCTGTTGTATACGGGTGGAGGTCCTATTCTCGCAAATTTCAGCTGTTGCAAATTTTACAATGTTTTTCACAGGTCGTTCACGGAAAATACTAATGGCGAATGGGCCTACTTAAGTCTATGATAATTTAAGCCATAGTTTATACATTGCAGTGTTAAATGGCTTAATTGCGACAGAGTTTATTTATTCTTATTACTTTTAAGTTTTATCTTTAGGATTAATGTGTGGATTATCAGCATAATCGAATCCTAAAAGTAGTCGGTAGAAGCTGTCCAAGTACAAGATTTTCTGTGACAGTATTTAGTTATACTTCAGGAAGTGGCAGGCAGACCTTCTGTATACAAGACAAAACAGACTCCTAAACATGAAACCATCTCCAGCATCATCAACTACAGTAGTAACAGATCTGATATCAACAACATTAACGACGACAACTACTCTTCTAGCAATACCAGCATCCACGGCGACACAAACAACATGAGCAACAGCAGTACGAATTAGTAACGACAGCACCAAACACAACTACCACCACATCTTGTTCGGCGTGCTCAGACCCCTCTTCCTCCAGCTCGGTGTTATGGGACACTTAAAAAACCATAGTACGCGCTATTTCGTGCCTGCAGGTGATTGAGTCAGGTCCCAGCTAATGATGGCGGATGTATCATTCAATTTACTCCATGGAGGGGATGAGCCATAGCGCGCCGCGTTGGTTCTAAATACCTCATGTCTATGGTCATTGTAAGATCTGTCCTTTCCTGCCATATTGTACGCTTGCAGGGAAGTAATGGGAGATGGTTGTGCCCAGCCCTATTACCTCCCTTTGCTAGACATATGAGGTGTTGAGCAAGCAGTGTAAAGAGAAAAAAAAATTCTTTACTCTATGTCATTTGGAAAACTGATTGCCCCCACCCTGAAAGGGTAAAATTATAACAATAAGAAGAGAACAGTCATTCTCTTTATACCACAATTTTTCGGGAAATATTTCATGGTGTATGTTTCAAGCAAAAGGGCCCAAAAGTAACTTTCTCCCTTTTTTTATTCTGCTTGTTCAACATCTTTCTTGTTTGAAAAAGGGAGGTAATAGAGCTGGACACAGTGACTGTCATTCCAATGTAAAGTATAATGAGCGAGGTCCTTGGGCAGATCGGCCCCTTGACGCGATAGAGACGGTGATCTCCCCTCTGTTGATAAAAGTCCAATATTCCTAACACAGCTGTTAGTTCAGAGATCAGCTTAAGGAGCAAAGCTAGGGTAACCAGAGTTAGGTGTTTGAAATGTTTCAATACCTAACAAATATGAGATCCTGATGTTAAGGTTTTTGTTTTTCTAGTCTCTCAAGACCCTTATGACGGTGTTCAATCATCACTCTGTTCTCCAAGATTCATGGCAAAATTCAACCCTGTTTTCCTTTTCTGGACATTGGTCACAATAAATAGTCCCCTGCCTCTCCCACCCCATTTCAGCGCCTCTTCCTAGTACATTGTGGCACTCCTCACTTCTCAGTTCTTCTGTAGATATTACAGCTGGCATGTCCAAAGTCTGGCCATGTTCAAGTTTTCACCGAGCCCCAGCCCCCCCCCCCCCCTCCTTTTTTTAAAATGAACCTAGATATTTTTCATCTTTCCCAAAGTTGTGTCTTTTTCCCCAGTCAGACTTTTTCTTCATTTAACGTGGTCTTCAACATAAAAGGCAGAATGATTTTTGGTAAAAACTTGTTGAGATTTATTTCTATTTAGTTCTATGTCAAATAAAAAGCACGCCATTTGTAGTAAACATTACATTTACATTTAATGTTAATTGCTCAAATAATGTCAGGCTGATAGGTCGGCCGCCATATATTTTCACCTTATCAGATCTGGCCCCCTCCGTAAAAAGCTTGGACGTCCGTGCATTAGAGCATTCTTTTTTTTTTTAAAAAAAAGCTCCCGTTATTTCTCTGAATATTATAGTGGCATCCAACCATTGTGGGCTTTATAGTTGTTCGTGTCAAGCTTTAACTTCGGCTTTCTCACCTCCCCCCAGATGCTGGTTCCTCCTCCCCCCCCCCCCCCCCCCCACTTTCTTGGCTCCCCACTCCCTCGCTCTTTACCTTTCCTTCCTCACATTTCGGCACACACTTCTAACTTTAACATGTTATGAGACTTTGGAGGGAATAGTAAAGTTCCGGTTCTCTCCTTGGGCATAACAACAACATTCAGCCCCCTGTTCTGTCCCATTTACTTCTATAGACATTTCCTGCAGTTTTTTGACCTCCTACATCCCCTCTAGACGTCGGTAAGACTGAGTCTTCATTCCATCCTCAGACCTGAGACTATGTCTTAGCTTTCGTTCTTTCTTTCGTTCTGAATATAGGAATATTCAACCGGTTATTGTGGAAATTTGTGAGAAAATTCAACTTTGTTTCCCTAATTAAAAGATTTGCTGCAAAGATTAACTCACTCTTCTCCTTCTGGACAGTATAACATCGTTCAATCTTCTGAGAATTAGTCTGTGCAAATTGGTGTGAGTATTCAATTTTGTCTCCACCAAAGAATATGTACTGAAAAAAAAGTACTATCCATGCCATTTCTGGACATTATGACAATATTCTGTCTTCCATTCCTTTTTTCGACATCACATTTTGGGCATGTCTTGATATTTAATTCATTTATGCACTCAACCACTTCATCTACACGATCTCCCCGCGGGGGCCCGGGGTTTATAACTAGGTTCTCTGCTCCCACCTGCAGGCGGTGTAAGCCCGCCATGGCTGGGATGTCTCCCATGGAGTGCCATCCTCAACATTCCACGGGTGACATCTCTTCTCTCTCTCCTTGCTCCTTTCTTCTGTCCCGCTTTCTTTCCTCTCTTCTTTTTGACGTGTAAACGTATCTTACCGTGTTTGACACAATATAGCCGTAATCGTGCTGATGTGTCGTTAAACCCCAACACTAACAATCATCTGTACGATCGATGAAGCAATGCACAAGAAGGTGTCTATAGTATTTCTCAATGTATAGACGAGACTGACTTGACATTGTCCTTTTTTTCTTGCTACAATATACATGTACATATGTGTGTGTGTGTGTGTGTGTGTGTGTATCTGTGCATGAGCGTATGTGGGTATATTAGTGTTGTTTGTAAATCAAGTATGACTAAAAGCGTTCAGGAGAATTAAGTTTCTAAGTATCTGCATTGACTGAACATCGTTTAAGAAATGGCAAAAGTAAACATTCATTTCGACAAACTAATGGTTCAGAGACAGAAAATCCACGATTTTAATTGCCATATTTCAGGAACTCTGTGAGCAGCACAAAGGCCTCTTTTGGTACAAGATTTTCATTAAACAGAGATGGACAGAATCAAATCTCACACCTCAAGTGCCAAGCCTGATTGGACGTCTTCAGTGAGCGCTGTGGAGAGACACAGAGAAGGCTGAATGCTACAAGCTCTCCAGACTGAGACCATTGGCTCTTGTCTCAAACACGAAGCCAAACAAAGACACGCTCAAGTTAACAAGGACTTGGCTAACTCTAATGTACATTCAGCACTGGGATTATTGCAGAAAAAGGCTTTTGTTGCTACAGAACCAGAAATTGCCATTAAATTCTGTAAATTAAACATCATTGTTGGATTGAAAAGATATTCTCGTATTTGTCACGGCTCAAAGCCCACTTGCTGTTATTAAAGAATCAAATAAAATGTTCGAGCATTTGTTTGTTCAAACACACACAGACACACACATACACACACTGGTGACGTGGATGTTTAGGAATATTCCAAAAGACATACACAGACACTCACATACACACATACACGCACAGAAGAAGCACACACGCTCACTCATTCCACAAAATTATTGGTATGCTCATGTAGAAACAATCTAACATACAAGTACACACATATACATGCACACACACACATACACACAGTCCATAGCGCAAGCAAGCACGTCTAAGAGCATATCCTCGCCCCGTTCTTTCTAGTCACGCCTGCATGGGAGAGATTCAGCTCGCATCGATGTGCAACGCCCAGTTTTAAGACTAAAAGTTAGAAAGGCAGATAAATATACACCCATGTCAACTTTACAGCCTCCAGCCACATGGATATACAGCTAAGAAGAATAGTTTGTTCCTGCAATAACTTTGGCATCTTGACACGCAATCAGACATAGCATTTAGATATAAATAGAATATGCACAAACTATCACGCAATGGAAAGTCAGGGAAGAAAGCTCACTTCGTAATGTTAGAAGTATTTTGGGGGAGGGGGGGGGG
>JBCEWB010768730.1:0-16597 GCA_039654565.1 Peronia peronii | reverse complement strand
TCCCGTCTCTTTAATTGTTAAAATCTCAAATTTAAGAAGCCATTGGCTTCTAATTTGTATGTTAGTGGGTTTACAATGACCGTAACATTTCATCTGAGGCAAAAACAAAAAGAAACTTGACACAACAAAATGGTGTTGCACTACCCCTTTAAGCAAGGTTGACATTATCCGTTTTCAGGGGACACAGTCTCTGGTAGGCTTGGGGGACCAGAATAATGTCTGTGTTGTATAAAATTTATCGGGTTATGTCCTTGGGCCTTTATCCGTAAGCTTAATTAAAAAAAACAACTCCGGCAGAGCTTCCCCCTCTAACTCTAAGCTAGTAGTAGTAGTTTTTTGCCTAAAGTCAACATCGTAAAAGTTTCACCTTTGTCTCCAGATTGAGAACGATGTATTTTTTCTCAGATGTTCTCATCACAGAGTTCAGTAAAAAGTTGACTAGCTCTAGTCATGGCGAACGCAGAATGTAGGAGTAGGAATGATTGTGATCTAAAGATGTGACTGAAATCGGGTGCAATACCTGTCTGCACTGTCTTTGTGTATGTTTGAACAAATTCGGCGAAGAGAGCCGAGTGTGGGTAGGTGTGTATCCATGCCAGAGCAAGGCAAACAAAGAGGGCCAAGCATAGAACTGTGTGCCACACTGACCCAGAGCACATTACTGTGTGTGTATCAAGGCAGTCAGTGGTCTGGGTGTGTGTACACGGGCTCACCAATGCATGGGAGAAGGGCGAGGAGAGCTGAGTGTGGAACTGCTGTGTGCATGTGTGTTTGTGTATCCCCACCAACGTGAGACAGGTGAAATAGCCAATCATCTTCTCACACAGTGATAGGCCCACAGGTATAGTATAATGTGTCATAATAAGGTGTCTCTTGATCTCTGTTTTGACTTTTTTTTTGTCCTCACAATTTACATCTGCAGTAGGCCAGCGTTGGTCTTTGGAGTTGACTTTAAGTGAGTTCACTTTTGAAGGTGTTGACATTATCAGAAATAAGATTAATGAAATATAAAGATAAAAAAGCAGGACTGCCAGAGCAGATTGACTTTAACCGAGAGTTTCCTTTAAGCGTGTTGACTTCTTGTGGGTTCCGCTGTATTTTTTTTTTTTTTTACAACCCTTCTCCATTTGCATTTTTAGTTTGGGTGGGCTGTGCACTTGATTGTTTACAACAGTACAGTTTTAAACAAAACTGACAATTTGAGTATGTTCAAAATATGACCCAGTGTATGTAGAAACATTCACTGTCACATTATGGTGACTTTTTCTTGTTTTGTCAGAACATGTTTTCTATATTTTTATCAAACATTTTGTGATACTTTTTTTTATTACTTCTTGAAATAAGATATTGTGGTATTAAGATGGTTTATCTAAATGTTTTTGATGAACTAAGACATAATATTCATATGGTGATCATGTGATTTGGTATTATCTGTTGAAGAATCGACCATAGATATACATTCCATCTGGTCTCTGTTTACTTTTCTAAATTTGTTGGGATAAAAACTTTTATACAGACAGCTTTTTCTTATTTCACTTTCTGTTCAGTATTTATGCCTTTGTTGTCAAAGTATGTATTTGATATTTTCATAGGGGCAGTTTTATCCCTGTGGCCAAATCAGACTGGGAGGATATTTTGGCCAAGTAGACAACTCAAACTATTTTTCTTTTAATTGGCTGCAGGTGTGGTTGTGGTACACAGATGTTTGTAGGCCTAATCTGCCATCTTTATGACACTCAAAAATAGATGCTTTCTAGTAAAAGAAAAAAGCATACGTGCATCCTCAATGTTTGCTTAACATCTGTAGGCCATTTGCTTGAGATCCAAGTAGTGCGTGCCCTGGTTATGCCTTAATGCTTAGCCACTGACCATGTGAAGCGCGATTACATGTATATCATGTGTGTGTTTACATCATATGTATTGTGTCAGATACTGGGAGGTGAATCTTTTGTCCAGAACATGTACTAGGGCATGTATGTTATGAAGAGCACATTCTTTGATGTGATAGAAGCAGATTCAGAGATGGCCGCCCTTAGCTCCACAAAAAGATAACTGTATTAGCTATCACAATTTTGGCACTTTGTGCATGTGGAAATGCGGGAAGGAAACACTGTGAGTTGTGATTTTATTGGCTTATTTCCTGCATGACCAAAATACCCCTTTGCTGCTTTGCCAAAATGGTCATTGAATCGAAATTTTGAAAGTAGTCATAGAATTATATTGTTTGTCGTTTTAGTTGATAGATGGTCATACTTTCTCAAAGGATGCCATTCTTTCACGGCTGTATGCTGATAGTTTAAATTAGTAAATAACTTTACAATACTGATGTTTCTGCGCCAGTGGGACCAGATCTGATATGAATCCTAGAGAATACTTGTATTGTAAAACTTGTAATGTGTTAGAAACTCCTAGGAGACCATATTCTTGAAATTTTTTTCTCACTAAAATCTTTTACTTCGTCCCATTTTCTTGCAGCTACATCTGGAATTTTAACCATCCGGTTTTCTTTCTACACAAATTATTTCGCAAGTCAGGAATACTGCTCTTGAGACATCAGAGTGATGGAAATGAATTGAATTGTGAATATTCAGATCTACCAAAGCAGCAATACCTGCTTAATAGGCTTAAAATAGCAATAGCATGTCGCTTCTAAGCAGTGCAAAGTTAGTCCCAATTTTCCTTGTTCACATGAAAAGTCATTTCCATCGTCTCTTATGTTTTTAATAATCTCCAAAGTTCTTCAAGAATATCTTGAACATTTTTTGTTAGGTGCGTATTTTTAACCCTGATATATGTAATTATCAGTAACAGAAAATAAATGATAAAAGAAAAAAATGACGGGCTTCCTTCGGACAAGAAGCTTGGTTATTATAAAGGGATGACTTTTTAAATTTCTTTATATGGTTTTGTTTCCCTCAGATTTGGCAGTATTTGTAATCATTAGAATAAAGTCAGTATGAACTTCAGTCACAATGCTTTTTCGTTGCACGGCCCTGTGTCGTTATCAGATCAAGCAAGTGATCAGACTGTCACACAAAAACACACCGTTGTATGGGCATGTCTTTCATAAGCGGAAAAGTGGACCAAGTGAGACAAAATAAATTTCTCCATCACTTCAAATGTTACATTTCTCCAACAGGGCCATGCCATAGGGCTACTGAAACTTCGTGAATTTTGCTGAGAGTGGAAGGTAATTTTAATGCATTCATAGTAATGTTCATCTGCATTATTTGTGTCAAAACAAGCATACCTTCTTGGTAGGTCTCAAAAGAGACCCGATATCTTACATTGTGTTCTCTTTACATCAGTCATTTTTGTCAGTAATTGTCACGGCGTTATTTCATTATCACATCCATATTTCTGCAAGATATTGCATTCATTTTTATTCTATATATTTTATTGATGATGCCAGAAAAATAGACATTTGTGTCTTAGGTAGCAGCTTGTCATATTTTGCAGGCAAATAATTTTCCTTAAGTCTGCTGTAGCAATGCAATAATTAATTAGGACACATATTATAAATTATATTCAGTTATATGGGTGTCTCTTTCTCAAACTGAAGGAGTTTTGGGAATGTGTCAATACATGCACTGTCAGTTCATTATGAATATGATAAATATGAATCAGTAGCCAATTTTCAGATAGTGGGATATCCCTGAGAAGATTACGCTATAACCATTTCAGATTCAAACCAGAGGGAGACAATCAATAACAGATCAAGAAATTGAAAGGTCAAAGAAACTGAAGAGAAAAAAGAACAAAGAGGAGCCTAAATTGTACCTCATTTCAGCCTGTGGCAGTTATTTTTATTTCTTGACTTGTATTTTTACCATGTTCACATTGCAATTGAAATTTAAGATTTTATGTTATTCGTCAGGAGTATTTGAGAAAAAAATTTGCTGTCTTTCTGGCTATGTGACATATGCAGCATATACTGAATTGTATTTGCTGCTCAGTTTTGCATTCATTCACATAAATTATGAACAAAGAAATTGGCCTGTGCGGAGGAAGGTAGTCTACTTACATAGCTGGCTACTCTGTCCTTCCCACTCGAGGTGGACAAGAGTGACATAATTTTACTGTTTTCTGTATATGATTTCTCAAGTCCAGACAGATTCAGCTTTTTCAGTCATAATTAATAGAATTCTGGAGAGATGATGTCATATTTTAACACTGCTGTATTACTTTCCTTTTTGTGGAAAGATGTGTTCAAAGAACATTTTTTTTCTTAATGAGATGTAACTCAGTCTATGTTAAAGAATTTTTGTTGATAAACTATGCACATTTTATGTCTTTTTGTCAACTGCTGAATTCGCTTCTTTTACACAAACATTTTTATTGGTGTGAGGTGTTGATATTGATGTTTTTTGGTGATGCTTTGATAAATTCTTTATAATTGTTGGATGTATTTACATATGTTGATTCCATTGAAGTCCCATGAAATGTATCTTTGCCCCAGAAGAAAAAAAAAATTCCTTGTCTGATTTGGCCATAGTAGTGAGAGGGGTGAGAGCCAGATTTATTCACAGTATCCTTATGTGTGTTTCAGAGTTGTCAGATATTTTCAGGAGAAAAAAAATGTCATAGAATTATATGATGTCTTTGATGCATTTAGTGAAGCCTGCCTGATATGAAATTGAGGGAATTCTGTGATTACTTTTGAATTCTGAGGAATTTCAATTATGATAATTCATCAATTTAAGTACTACATCTTAGAGGGATATAAAATGTCTTGACATTACATGATATGAAAATCTATTTAGATCAAAATGAACTTCAGTCTAGCACTTTTATATATTTGTATATCTCTAGAGAGGGCAAAATCAGTGTAAGATCAGCCATTTCTTCAAAACAACCAGTCTGAGTCAATAGGCACCCTAAGCCCCATTTAATGAAACAAAAAGCAGTACAAAAAAACATGCACAAAAAAAAGGTGAACATATCTATAAACATGTATATCTTCAGTCTTCACACATCTATAAGGGAAAAATGGACATTCTTGGATGAGGGGAGGAGGGGGGGAGCACTCAGTTTTAGAACAAGGATTTGTCTATAGATTCGACATGCATAAATACATGTGCACATAGGTCATTTTTGTGTCAAAAGGCTAGGAAAAAACACTCTTTTGAATAAATCATACCTAGGCCTAGCAATCAACATTTATCAATGAAGTGCAAATTCCTGCTGAATTGACTGAAAAAAAACAAGAAGTATCTTCTTCAGAATAAAACAGAAGTTTCAGTCTTTTATCCCGTTAGTCACAAGGCAGTGAGTCAAGTGCTGGAACAGTATGTTTTTTGTTTTTTTTTAACCCTTTACATGACACATCCTTCTCAGGCAGACCCTTCAGAAATTTCATTTGCAGAGACATAACTCTATGCGAAAACATAATTCTTGCAAAAAAATCACACACAGAAAACTATTGCACAAAAAAATCTGAAATTTTATACAAGAACAGAAAAGTGGTGTGTGCAACTGTATGCAAATTTTTATGGCAGTCAGATGACTAGATAGTGTTAAAAAAACATATCTGAAGTGGAAATTAGATGAAACACCATCATAAAGCCGAGCTGCTGCTTTAGATAAAACCACAAAAGTGCCTCCTTGTCACCAAAATATTGTTCCAACTTCAACAGATCACAGAAATGTCAATTTTCAACCGATTTTGATCAAATAAAAACTACCGGAAAGCATAAACTCTCTACTTTTGTTGTAAACCATGCACATCGCAAGATTTCTGGTAATAACGTGAAAGGGGATATGGGTGGGATGGGTACGTTTGTGGCAACTATACCAGTCTACTGATAGAGGTGACTTGCAGCAACTATGTCAGGTAAAGGATTAAGGTTGATATAAAAGATAGCAGGAATGAGTGATGTATTAAGTGATTTAAGTTCATTTTTTTATGCAAAGATGCATTATATATGTCGTAGGAGCACTGAATATTAGTCTTGCTCTGTATTCACACATGAATATATACATACATTAAAAGTATCATTAAGAGAATGCATTCATATTAATAATTTATGGGGGGAAAAACATTGAGCTGAGATTGACATTGTTTGAGGAACTGTCATAAAGCATTCGATTTTTTTAGTGTAGTAACTGTGATGAAAATCTGTGAAGCAAGAGTGTGGGTCCTATAAATGAGATTTTTGGGTCAAACCATCAAGATTGAAGTTTTGCTGTTTTGTCTCATTTAACCTCTGTTTAATACAGGAAACAATGGATGACTGCAAAAAAAATCCCCCAAAAAACAAGTCTTATGTACAAAAAAAAAATGCGTTTGAAAATGATAAACATAGACTTTTTTCAGCAAATGCAGGATCTTTCAAGTTTTTTTTTTTTCAAAATAGTGGTTACCAACAGGTATATGTGAAGTAGTTCTTTTGTTTGTTGATGGATTTATACAAAATTTCACATGTTTGATGGATGAAAAAAAAATGATACAATAGATTTTTGGTGTATATTTTGCCATTTTGGAAAAAGAACAAATTTAAAGAAAGAGGAGACAATAAACTATGCTCCATTCAAATGCTTTCATGGAAAAAAAAAAGCAGATCCAATAAAAAGCTACGGCATGATTTGAGATATTATGTCGAGAAAAACATATGTATCAATTTTTATGCAATTCTAAAAAAAAAATTGTGAAAGCCTGTTTGGCAGCATTGCTATGACAACCATAGCATAAACTAAATCTTTTAAACTGATTTATACTGATTTTGACATTCTGAGTTCAGTTGTGAAGCTTAGAAAATCTCACTATAGAAAAACGAAAATCACCTCAGGACCCGATTCCCTCTTAAAATCCAGTCGAGCCCAATGCCAGTTAAATAGGTGATCCTTCCTCACTGCCAATTTGTTCAAAAATGGTCCTCATAGAAACAGTGTCAGTTTTAAAATATATAAGCCAATCAGATTTCACTTAGTTGTGCTGAATATGTGAAAATGTTTTTCAGTCATGAGAAGAGTAATGGATGAACACAATACTTATTCTTTGTATGGGCTAGACCATACTTGCACATTTCTATTCCTCAGATGAAGAAGAGTAAGAAGTTAGTCAATATTAGTCAATATTGTCCTTATGGTTATTGATAATGAATGTGATAATTCTAATGATGATTCAACTGAGTCTAGATATAGATCTGGATCTAGAGCAAGATGTGGTGCATCGTGTGGTGCATTTATGTAATCAATGTTTGTCATAAAAAAAGGTAACATGCATGCTGGACTGACTGACATTCTTTAAGCAGAATATTGGAGATAAGTGAAAGGTAATACCCATATGTATTTTGATGATTTCTCCAAATTTGATTGCTTTTACTCATTGGTTTGCATATTATTATTTTTGTTATTGCTGATTTTGTGACACATAGTTTTCCTGTTTCTGCTCAGGAGGCCAGGTACAGAGAGGAGTTAAGATGAGGGAAAAATGACAGATGTGATGTAATATACATGTACATGTACTTATATAGTCATCTTTCAATTTTGCTATGTCATTTCTTTGTTGTTTAAATTTTATGCCACATACTCTGGCTCTCACCTAGATTGTAGGAGCATAACGTGCAGACTGGTTCAATGCTTATTAATAATAATATTATGGAAGATAATCTTCAAGTGATTTCATCAGAATTATCATGGTATCTTCTACACTTTTGATGGTTTTGTATGTGTGAATAATTCCAAAATCAGGAAAATTTTCAAATGAGGCAAACCAACTTCAAAAACAAAACAAAAAAAATACCTGTACATGTATATGCATACATTGTAGTACTGTAGCATTTTGCAAGCAATTGTAAAATCAGAATTTAATTTGTGTGCATGTATCACTGTAAGCAGCTAGATCTAAATGGATGTGAACAAATCTGACCTTTTATATCCGTATTTTATGTAGTTAATTAAAACATACATAACCAGGAAATTTACTGTTTTGTTGCTTTTTTTTCTTTCTGTGCTATAAATATTTTGCTTAACTCATATACAGAATTGTTGACTGCATGAGTTCTATTTGCTGATTTTATGTACGTTCACGTTACAGAGGTATAGACTAGTAAGTAGTTTGGTCAGTACTTTTGTAATTTGAAATCCTATTTCTGCCATGTACTTGCAGTGGTATTCATTTGAGTATATCTTCATTTCATAATTGTTCTTTTTTCTTTTCTTTTCTAAGTAAATTGTCGTGACTATCTGCAAAAGTGAATACCTATACAACCTTGTGTACCATACAACTGCAGCATCTTTGAATGGTAGAATATTTTCAAGATTCACACAAAGATGGAAACACATTGTCTATGAACCCTGGAAAACAGCAATATGATTTTCATAAAGTTTTTGCCAGTGGATAGTTTACTTGTGCAGAATTCTCCAAAATGAATGATTCTTCAGTCTTTTTTTTTTTTTTAAAGCATACTTTGACTCCATTTTGTTAATAAATCCATCCATGAAATTTATGAAAAAAAACCATTCCATCCTTAAATTATGCATGTTTATATAAAATATTATATATTATATATATATATTTTTATGTTGTACATGTATATGATCTTTGCTATGCATTCCAAGATCCTGACTTTGACTATACAAGATGCTGCTGAATCATGTTTTGTAACTGTATTGTTTTACAAATGTCACTTACATTACTTGCAGTGTTACTGATGGTACGAACATACATATGTGTTGTGTTAACATACTGTACTGCATTCACCGTCTTTTTAAGGCGCTGCCTACATTTAACTGCTGAAAATACAATTGTTTGGAGATACATGTATAATTTCTTATGAACTTTAATTTTTCCTTTCCATGCCTATCATACAGGACTTGATTCAGATGATATGTCATAAGTCTAGGGTCATATATATCATTTTACACACGCTTAATATGTGATGCCTGATGAAATGTGGTGTTGCTTTTTTCACAATTATCCATGAAACAAAATTCTTTCAAAGCTAAATTGTATTAACTCAGAAAACTACTAGGCAGATAGCACTTAAATCTAGCACTTTTGGAGAATCCAGATGTTGGATGTTCATTGATTTCACTATTTTATAGCAGTAGTGTTATTTATGACTCATCAGATTGCCATTTTTACGTTTCTCAGATTAAACATATATATATATATATATATATGAAACATGGACATAACTGCTTTTCCATTTTTCCTTTTCTTGTGTTGTTTTTCATGTTTGATTCTTTGAGCCACACATCTGCCAGTTTCTGGCTAAGTGAAGCAAAATGTTTCATGAAAATAGTTTTATTATAGGCCTACATGTATCTGCATTTGCTGCTGTTGGCATCCTTTTGTCTCAAAAGACAATGGAGTTTTGCACCTTGGATTCAGTCTGTTGCAGAACTGCAGCACCAGCTATGGCTGTAGAGCCCGATCCTTGAGCAACAGGTCCTGCTGCATGTGCTGCACACACAGACGGTGTCGTCGGAGAGCGCCATGTCAGTTCTCACGTGTTTGCAGTGTCTTCTTTCCTCCCACTGCTCTTCTCTCTTCAGTTCTGCCGACTTGATGACCGATCTGGTGGCATGTCGCCAGGCACTGCGGTCTGCTGCCACCGTTTCGAAGCCTGCTGGTGTAATGTCGCCTGCCTTGAGGTCCCGCTTGCACACATCTTTGGAGTATGGGCCTACCCCTGGGTCTGGAGCTGGTGGCTAGTTCCCCATACAAGATGTCCTTGGGAATTCTGCCATCCTGCATGCGTGTGACATGGCCAAGCCATCGCAAGCATTTTTTGGTCAGCAGGGCAAACATGCTGAGGGTTCCTACGCATGCTAGGACTTCTTTGTTGGAGATGTGGTCCTGCCATGAGATGCTGAAGATCCTCCTGAGACAGCGGAGATGAAAGACGTTGAGTCTGCTCTCCTGACGGGAGTACAGGGTCCAACTCTCGCTACCTGTACAGCAGAGTGCTTAACACACAGGCTTGGTACACTTTGATTTTAGTGTTGATGGTGAACTTGGTGTTTCCCCACACTCTCTTTGATAGGCGGGCCATAGCTGTTGCAGCCTTGGAGATTCTAGAGTTCAGCTCAGTGTCCAGGTTGAGACTTCCAGAGATGGTTGAGCCAAGGTAGGTGAAGTCCTCCACCACATCAAGTGTGCAGTCACCAGTGGAGATGCAGGGAGCAGAACTGACGTCTTGGCTGAGGACATTGGTCTTTTTTATACTGATCGTGAGACCAAACTCTTTGCAGGCACAGGCGAAACGGTTGATGAGCTCCTGGAGGCCTGCCTCGGTGTGAGATGTTAGGGCGGCATCGTCAGCAAACAACATCTCACGAATGAGGACTTTTCGCACCTTTGTCTTTGCACGGAGGCGTGCAAGGTTAAACAGGCTCCCGTCACTCCTGGTGTGGATGTACACGCCTTTCTCAGATTGACTGAAGGCATATTGCAGCAGCAGGGAGAACAGAATGCCAAAGAGTGTCGGTGCAAGTACGCACCCTTGCTTGACTCCGCTCTTGATCGGGAAAGGGTCCGAAGAAGAACCATCATACTGGACAGTGCCTTGCATGTCCTTGTGGAATGATGTGATGATCCTCAGGAGCTTGGGGGGACATCCGATCCTTTGCAGGAGTGTGAATAGACCTGATCTGCTGACCAGGTCGAACGCTTTAGTCAAGTCTATGAAGGCAATGTGTAAGGGGCGTCTCTGTTCACGACACTTCTCCTGTAACTGCCTCAGGGAGAAGATCATGTCAATTGTAGATCTCTCCGCTCTGAACCCACACTGCGCTTCTGGATAGACGCGTTCAGCAAGTAGCTGTAGTCTCTTCAGTACGACACGGGCAAAGATCTTGCCAACAATGCTGAGGAGGGATATGCCGTGATAATTATTACAATCGCTGCGTTCGCCTTTGTATCTGTATTTATAATAATAATATTGGAGAGCATTTATATAGCGCCCCATCCCAAGTGGCTCTAGGCACTTCACAGTATAAAATAATGTGAATGTACAAATAAGTAATACAAAGTCATAAAATAAAAAAGACATACATGTATTCCATGTCTATTATCTCACAAAACAAAAACACTACCATGCACTGCAAACACCCCTATACATAAGTCAGACACACGCATACCAATAAACATACACTCCAACATCCAGTCAATTGACAATATAATGGTGCAGTGTATATGATTTGTAGACTGGAGATTGTGACATTAAATGATGCTTGAACAGATAGGTTTTAAGACCACTTCTAATTGTCCGAGCTAGCAGCTCTTAATGATTTTGGAAGTGAATGAAAACGGTTCCCGTTGCATAGGCCTGTGCAGTAGACAGTAGTAATTCGTGCCTCAGACTACAAGTTTAACACCACCATCACCAACACCGCCTGCCTACTTCCTCCTCTCCACCACCTCTTCTTCTTCTCCCTCCGAGGGGCTACATATAAATCCATACATCTACATGTATTTCATTAATCTAACTTTATAAATTGACTGGGAGTCGAATTTTAGTGTAGTCTAAAACCAAATATTGTGCTTCCTTATAACTCGTATAAATTAAACTGTTAATTTGATTGCAAAAGGTGGCAATCACTTCACCAGTCAACACTTTGGAAAGTTGCATGTTTGTCCAACTTTGACACTAGAGGCAGAACTGTATGATGAATGGGGCTAAGGGAGGAAATAATATAGAAGTAATGTTCAAGAGGTATACAAAGGGAGTGATGCAGAAAAGTTTATACCACCAAGTTCAGTTGAACAACTGCTTTTCTTGTATTGAACTGCGAATGGATTGATCTTTTTTCTCACTCCTCCTCCAATGACATCAGCTTAATCGTAGATGACAGTATTTCAGTAGCTTTGTGCTAAGCTTACCATCTGTGGTCCCAGTACTTCTTGCAAAATCAGTACTGTCAGAAATATTGTATAGCGAACTAGAGCAAGATTAATGGTACTCTTTTCCTTATTAATTTAAAACTACATACAGATCTGATAAGTTTCTAGCAAAACTGGTCACATACTGTGAGACATTGAATTCATTAAAAAAGACAACAACAACAAGTACACTAAAATTATATGAAGGTCACTAGTCAGATTATCATGAATGCATGGCATTATCAAGAGAAGATACATGTACATGTGGTCATGCAGTAGGGACTCCTTAACACAGACACTTATTTTCAGTTTCAATAGTTTAAGTGACTCGGACAGTAGAGATCAGAGATGACTGCTGCTCATTTGCTAGTATAAAATAAAGGACTTATCAAAATATTTGGGCAAGGTGGAACAAATGAGTTCATCTTACCTAAGACATTTCTCACTGACAATCTTATTTTTGCAGCTGTAAATTGCACAAAACATGCTTGCCTCACCCATCTTGATATTTCAATAGCTTTATGCTTAAACTGAACTATCATCTGTGACTGTGGTTCAGTAGTTCTTGTAAAACCAGTATCGTCAGAGAATTTTTTTTTTTATAGAGCCTACACAAGGCATTAGTTGTCCGTTGGTAGCCCAAAAGTGGAAGCACTCATCCTGGTAAGTGTTGCAAAGATGTGGTGTTGAGGATGAGGTTTTAATTTATGTCTCCTTTCCCTCAAGGTTGCTAGATGCAGTTATCTGTTTTTCTCAAAGACAGTCGTGAGCCTACAAATAAGAAGCCTCCAGAATGGTCAGTTTCTTGTGGAAGCTCCTAGTTTCCATGGTATTCAAGCCATGCCATCAGAGATTGCTCTTAAGGGGAGGGGGAGGGGGCACCTTGATTGCCAGTTTTGGGTCAAACTGTCGGTTTTTGTTTTTTTATATATTTTTAGTACTAGTAATCATTATAGGTCCAGAATGTTCCCTTGACTGGAAGACTATTGCCAGATTTTTTTTTTTGTAGATGGTGAGCAGCCGAATTTCAGCAAGATTTCCTCAAATTGAGAGAAAAGATGATATTGCAAACTCTTTTGTTCTGCTGTTGTTCGTCCGTCGTAATGACGAGGACCATCTTGTCATCTTCTTCTAGGGGGTTTGGGGTCTCTTTGTGGATGCCTAGGTGACTGGTCAGGCCGATTTTGGCTTGGAAGATTCGCTGACAATGTGGACAGGGGATAGTGGCAGCAATTGGGGACTTGTTGGTGCTGGTCTTCCTGGCTTGTCGGCGTTGCTCTGCTGCAGCTGTCCTGTTGGCCTCAGTTTTTGGCTCCTTTGCGGACGACAGCGCGCCATTCACTTCTGTCCAGAGCTGTTGTTTCTCATGAGTCAGGGCAAATGTCAAAGGTCTTGAGTGAAGCTTTCAGGCTGTCTTTGAAGCGTTTTTTTTTTGGGGGGGGGGGCGCGGGAGCGCTTGCCGGGTCCAAACAGTAGTCTTTTTGGAAGGCGGTGGTCTGGCATGCGCACTACGTGACCAGCCCAGCGTAGTTGTGACCGCATGAGCAAGGTAAAGATTCTGGGCAGGCCGGCGCGGTCAAGGACCTCAGTATCTGGGATCTCGTCTTTCTTGTTCTGCTATTGATACAGCAACTGCTGAATTCAACATGGGTTTTGTGGGGATTTCTACTGTTAAGAAAAAAAAAATCACTGGACTTTGGTTGGAGAGCTTAATCGTTCAGATTCAGTGAAGTGGAAGAAAGGAAATGTCTCTACAAAAATAAATTAGCTTATGATTTAACAAATATAGGAACAAAGGCCACATTACCCAAAAACAAGCCCTTCAGGAAGCAGTAGACAGGAGGGCTTCATATTTCATGGCCTATGGTTACTTCAATGTCCTCTCTGCCAAATTGCAGAATTTTGCGCATATTGAAGTTTTTTCAGTGTCTTCTACGACAGATTTTGTTTGTTGCGTTTTTCTCGAAACTTTTTTTTTCCCTTATTTTTCTATCTCCTCCGAAACTTATCATTACCAGCATATTTTCATCATATTTTGCATACATGTATGTACTTTCCTTGACACAATAAACAAAATGACAGAGGGATTTTGTTGTACCTGTTTTACGTTTTGAGAAAAAAACATTTTAAATGAATAGAAATGTCAATTTTGTACTCCTTTGATATACATGAGTGATATTATATGGCATTTTCAAAAATTCATTTAAAAAAAACAAGAAAACCCTCAGATTCCTTCCATAATTTTTTACATATTAGATGTTAAAAATGACACGGAAAGTTTGGAATGATTTGGTATAGATCTAATAACGCAGGAGATAGATTTTGAAAAACAGAGTAAACCCAAGATGGCTGCCATTTCCATGGCAACCTGACAAGGACATATTCTGAATCAGACAAATGTGCCAATTAGAATGATGATGTACACAGTAAAATGATCTGAGGTCAAAGACCCCCCAAAAAAATTCAGCCCAGCTTTGTCCAGTACATCTTGATTTGTGTTAATGCCCATGATCTTGTGCAGTGATCTCCTGTGAAACTGCTCAAGCTGTTTGATGTGCTTTCAGTACAAGATCCATGTTTTATATCCACACAGCAGTGACGAGAGGACTATGGCCTTGTATTATAATATATCTTTAGTTTTGTGGACATTTTAACGGCTCTGCTGGAGGACTTTCTCCTCAGGGTCTAACTGGCTTTCATGATCCTGTGAGTGATTTCGTTGTGCAAAGATCCATCTTGGGAAATGTTGCTGTCCAGGCACTTCAAGTTCTGCACGTATTTCAACTGGGCTCTATCGATGGTAATGGGTGGCTGGAGCTTGACTTGTATTTGGAGTGGCCTAGACCACTGCCTCCATTTTTCCCAGAATGACCGTCATTCCGAGCAGATTGAGCATCTCTGCCAAGTGATCGACAGTGACCTGCAGGTGGTTTACCGTGTGTGTCATGAGGACAGTCATCCGCAAAGAGTACTTCAAGGACACATTTGTCTACGGTCTTGATCCAAGCGGTGAGACAGTGGATGCCAGACACAGATCTATCCAAGTGGTACTTGATATATACATGTATGTGGGATCCTTCAGGGCATAGAATAGTTCTGTTTCACTCCATTTGTGAGATGTGAAATGGTATCGTGTAGTCTCCACTGGAGCCCATTGATGATGAACTTTTGCGGACATCTAAGTTTCATCAGAATTATCCACAGAGCTTCCTTATTGGTTGTTTGTCTCTGTCTGTGAGGGTACCTACAGTCCAAGTCCTGATGTCAAATTTTTGTTTGTAATAGTTGACCCCAGTAGGAGAGTAAATTAGCCAGCCATGGTGAGCTAGTTAGACTGTTCGGACAAGCTTTGTTTGGGTCACCCTTTTCACCCTAGCTAATGCTAGGGTGAGCAGTACTGTTTTGAAAGGCTGCCTCAGTTATCTCTGATGCTGCCGAAGTTTTCCCCTGCCCTTCTGAAGTACAACGACCACCAGTCCCAGGCCACTTATGTGCTGGCTCGTGACGTTGATTTGCAGTAGTTACATGTACCCCCACCCGTCACTTTCTTCACCACTGTTTGTTTTTCTTAAGCCTTTCAATCCAAAGAAAGTACACAATGTAGGATTATCTCGGCTTTTTAGAAGTTGCCAATTTTTGCTGAGAAATTCTGTTGGTAGAAATTTGGAATTTGGAAATTTTGCCCGGACAGCGGCACCGCAGCCTACTCTTTCATCGATTTTTAACTGCCAAGGATTCTTTAACATGCGTAACGTACACAGGGTATCTCCGAAATATATTCGCCCTTATCTGAGAAGGCTAGACGTCAGGCTTCTCTACCCACTGGAAGCCAGGGGACCGTTGAGTCACTGAAAAAATGCGGGTTTTTGATCTTCGTGTCTTTCCATCCCCCGATGCAGGACCTGCGAGTCGATCCCGGCCCGTTTCTCCGTCGTGGCGGGTCTTATAGGGGTTATGAAAAGATATCTGATTATGTGGCAGTTATCTGTGCGTGAATTCCCCAGAGAGGTTCATGGCACCTCAGGGATTAAGTGGAAGAGCCGTTTCACAGGGGCAATCCCACTCACTCGGCAGAAGAGATCAGTAATACGGAGAACTGTTGTTATCACCTGTCTTAAAATTATTAATTTAAAACCTATAGATTGTAAACTTTGAAATGGTACATTTTGACTACAAAAATCGACCGTTTTTACTGAAGCTTAGGAATTGAAATTTTGCATGTTTGCACATAATAATATAAATGCAAGAATTATAAATCAAATGTTTAGTCTGATATTCGTGTTCACGACAGCAAAATTCGTTATTTGCAACCTATAAAATGTAAACCTGAGGTTTTGTATGAGTATTAGTAGGTATACATTATTTTATTGTTGTTGTCTTCAAATCAATGTTCACTGGTGATGTAAAATTGCGCTCCAAATCCACGCAAGTGCGTCGTCTTTTCAAAAGCAATAGCATAGATATAGCAATAGCAATAGCAAAATGTCTCTGAGTGAGTGAGTGGTTCACATTTAATCTTGGGGTTGAGTGCACAATGCGGAGATAAATGTTTTACACAGTGCTTATATCACACTTTTTATTGTGTGTGCATACACTTGTGAATTCATGGCTTAAGTGGTACGGTTGTGCCAAAAAATGATATCGTTAACAAATGCAGATATAGTTAACTCACTCGCTCTGTATTTAGTACATATAGATAGATAGATTAGATAGATAGATAGATAGATAGATAGATAGATAGATAGATAGATAGATAGATAGATAGAT